>PVKE010008127.1:0-48607 GCA_004027555.1 Craseonycteris thonglongyai | reverse complement strand
TTGGGACACCCTTTAACTGTATTGTCAGCACTGAGTAAACACTCAATAAATGTTTGTTGAGTAAAATGAATGAATGAACAAATGAAGTCTTAATTAACATGGCAATTTTGGATGTTCATGAGTGAATTAGAAGCATAGAAGAGGGCACAGGAGAAGCAGAAAAAGTATTTTGAATAGGAAGATGGAGGATACTGAGGTGAACTTAATTTTTTTAGTAATTTTGAGTCAGATTTGCTCTGCCTGAGGGGGCAGGTGTCTTATATGGGAAAGGCTGTCCTTTGAATCAACTGCTGATCATTGATCCTTCATGGGCACGTCTCAGGAAGCTCATTCTGCGCATGACCCAAATCTTTTATTTTTTTATTGTTAAATTTATTGGGGTGACATTGATTGATATCAATTAAATTGTTTCCAGGTGTACAGTTCAACATTACATTGTCTATACATCGCATTACCACATGACCCAAATCTTGAGTTAGGTAGTGTGATCAGATTTGGATTTCTAAATTGACTGTGTAATTTATTTAATTCTAATACAATAATAATACCTTACAACTATATGGTTTCTTTCATCTTCACATCTCAAAGCATTTTCTAAATATTAATAGACATGATCAACTCCTGGAGTTTGAAGCTACTGGATCCATTTTTCTGCTGGGTTAAAGGTATGATGGACAGTTAGCTCACTTGCCAGGAGGATGTATAGATTATTGAAAAGAAACAAAAACTTTTTATTGTGGAATATTTAAAACACATACAGAAGTAGAGAGATCAGAATAATGAATATCAATGTGCCTACCATCCAACTATGAACTCGTGGTCAAAGTTATTTTATCCTGTTCTATCCTCATATGTTATTTTGATGCAAATCTCAGGTAGCATACATTTTCATCCATAAATATTTTAATATCTCCAGAAGATAAGTACAGTTTGCTCTGGAAAGAAAAATACTGATTCTCTTCCTTTATTTACTAATTTTCAAAATGAGTTATTTTTTAGCATCATACAATAGTAACCAATTAGATTATTATAGCTTTATCGAGATATAACGGACATAAGCTGCATGTATTTAAATTGTTCAATTTGAAGAATTTGGACAAATGTAGGCACCTATGAAATCTTCCCCTACTTATGAAAATAAACATACTGCTCATGAATTGGATTTTTAAAGTATTTTATGAGCTTGGATATTTAAGAGTGTTGATATTTTCAACACTTTTAGTTATTGTTTTTTTTGAAGCTCCGATGGTCTCATTTTGGAATAGTGAGAGCTTACTTGGGTTATCCTGGTCCTTTTGAAATGACTCTCATAATCTCAGTTAATTTCCTTGCCATCTAGTCATGATAGAGTGTTCTAGATCCGACATCAGCCCTTTCCCCCCAAGGAACCCTGAGTCCTTTTAGTGGGAAGTAGGATGTGTCATGTAACATACAGTGGTTAAACAGAGCAGCAAAATCCAATAAAATTTTTGGTCTGGGTTCACCACAGTCAGAATGCAATAGCTGCTTTACCTAGCAGCTCTAAAATTATGCCTTTTGTTGGTGTAGTTCTTTTCACTGAAGCGTTGAAAATGATTTTATCAGACTAAATTTATCTTTGGGACAATCTAAGGACGAAAGAAAGGATTAGAGAGATTATCTCATTTTATACGTAGGGAAACTGACAAAATTGTTGCAACTTGCCCATTGGTTTGTAGAAAACTAGAGCCCAGTTTGAATAGAACCTAGCTTCCTAACCATGAAAACAGGGATTCTCACTTTGCAGCTAGGCCCAGCCTGGCTTTAACAATGTCAGAAACTTTGTGTCTTAAAATTAGAGAGTATAGGAAGTATTAAACAATGGAGGGAAGGGAAATCAGAGTTTTTGCTTTCTTTTCCCTTCCTCTCTCTCTCTCCCTCCTCCCCTTCCTTCCTTCGCTCCTCCCTTCCTCTCTCCCTCCCTTCCTCCCTTCTTCCTTCCTTCCAAAATTTTTATGGCTCTCTGAAGGAGTTGGAAATATCCGGGGAGTGGGATGAAAAGTTAGGAATCACAGAATCCTGGGCTGTGGAAAGCCTTCCTACACCTGCAGCCCAGCTCCCTCCATCCAGACAGCAACGCACTTGGACTAAATCCAGACAAATGGGCAGCTCTCCTTTTAAGAAGATGCAATGAAGTATAGTGCACGATGAACTAAATCAATTCAGAGTAACAAAAGCAAATCCCAAAATAGCAGCTTTAAGTTTATGGACATGAATCCAGACCTAAGTGCTTAGGGAGAAATCACTGACCAAGAATAGAGTGCGTGAACCCACGAGAGCTTTATGGGAAGAGAACAGGGCCTGTGCAAACAGTGCTTTGCAGCCACAGCTTCGATTTCACTCGGGGTCCTCACTGAGGAAATTGAAAGGTAGTCTATATTTGTACTAACTAAAGAATTAACGATTCCATTAATTAGCTTAACAAATTCTTTCTGTAACTTCAATGGAGGCCATGAGGAAACATGGATTCATCTTCGCAAAAGGCCTTTAAAACTGTGTAGTGTTGGAGCCGGAATCAAAGGCTCTGGGGTCCAGGCACTTGAATGTAGGAACTTGGCACCACTTATTTATAATAGCATCCTGGACAGTGTTTCCCAAACTGGTTCCGAGGTGCACCAGTGTTCCAGGGAGGACAGTGTTCTTCAGTTACATAAGGAAAATAAGACTGTGTCCCTGGGAACCTCAAAGTTTCCCAAAGCATATTGATATGTTAAAGACTCTGAGAAGTCCTGAAGGATATAAATAAGTTGGGTTTTGTTTAAATCTGTTTTTTCAAATGTACTGGACTGTGGACCTCCTCCACCTCTGCCCCACACTATGCACTTGTGAACATGAGTGTACCAAGAAACAATAATTTTAGACATGCTCGTATGGTCCCTTCCTTTTACAGATGAGGAACATGGGGACTGGAGAGGTGAGGCAACATATTCAGGAGTCACAGGGTGAGTGACTGGGAGGCCAGGTGGAACAGAGGAGAAAGTAGGCCATTTGGGATGACATAGACCTGCATTCACACCCCTGCTCCATAGCTGTCTAATGGTGGGATCTTGGCAATATATAAATTTCTGTTCAACCTGAAATTTTTTGCTCATAGATTGTAAGGCAATGTAATACTGGTTTCACAACACCATTACGTGTTAAACATGTTATAAATTGGTGGTTAGATTAGGGAATAAACCGAGAACCTAGGTATGAGAACAAGGACAAGATGGGTAGGTCCCCATTAGGAAGCCTGATTAGAAGGTGGAGACAAAGCCTCACTTTCAGACAACACAACACCCCTTTCCCCTTCTGTCCACATTACAAATCGAAGCAACTGGCCTGGGGAGGGGTGAGGCTGAGTCGAGTAAAGTCTAACCCAACAGTGACAGAGCCTAGAAAGGCCATCACTGTGTATCTTTGTTCTTTGTTTCTATGGTGGTGAAAGCTTGAGATGTTTTACAGTGTCACAGATTAAATAGAACGGTGACTTATGTTTTACTAGTTATGTAGCTATTTTTATGGCTTATCATGTTTTCTCCTCTGTTAGGCTCTGGATACATTATATTTAGCCTCCCTGGGGTGCTATGATATTTAACCTGGAATAAGGACATTGCAGTATGATCTGCCTTAAAGCAAACTAGTGCTTGTATTTACAGAGTGGGTTTTTTCTATTTCAGAAAATCCATCCTGTGGATCCCAGGAGTGTCCCCACACACAGCAGGCTACATCCAGGGTCATTTCCCCTCCCATGTGCTCTTAGGGCTCCTCTGTGTGTGCTCCCTTGGATGCACTGAAATGATATGAAGATGATCTCTGTCTCTCATCCCAACCAAGGTACGAATACTTTGAGAGACAAGAACTAAATCTCACACACCTGTGTCCTCTGCCCCTGGGGCAGCACCCCTTAGAGCTAGTGCTTAATAAATGTGGGTTGAGTGAGAGAATGAATGAGTGAATGAATGACCAAATCATGCTCTGCTGTTTTCCACATTCTCCCTATTTAATTCCTGTAGATGATTTTTTTTGGTAATCTCGACTTCTTTATTTTTTCCAGCTTTATTGAAAATAATGGACACTTGACAGTGTGTAAGTTTAAGATGTACAAAGTGATGATGTGATACACGTATATATTGCAAATGATTACCACAATAAGGATAGTTAACACATTCATCATCTCACATAGTTACTATTTTTTCTCCTGTAGATCATTGTTCTTCTTTTATGCATGAGACCATCATTTCTATTTTACAGATGAAGGCCAGGGGCTGGTCCTTTAAATAAACATGCCAGAATCTGGTCAATCTGATTGATTAGCCTCTCTCACTCTCACAGTATCAGTTTGACACTCATGATGCTTGTTCCAGAGGTGACTATTGCTGTAGACGTCAGTGTTGGGGCACATTCCCGTACACATCCTCAGTGGTCATCACTTTGTGTCATTTTTAGAGCAGATTTCAGCTCCGAGTCCCATGGAGCAAAATCTGGTAAAAGGAAGTGAGTGATCCAACTTGATGTCACTTCAGATTCAAAAGAAAGTCTTGGATGACTCAAGTGAAAGGCAATCCTGAGGAGACCTTCCAAACGCATGGTGAACAAAGTCAATGTCAACGGGTAAGCACATGGACTTAAGAGGGGAGAATACTCGTTTAGATTTGTGCATTCTAGTGTATTGGCTTGAAAAATCTCTTTAATACAGAATCAGACCTTTCAGAGTGGGTTCAAATAACAAATAAGAATGATAAATTCCACCTTCTGAAATGCACTTTCTTTTCTGGCCAGGCCCCAGTCCAGGCTCCCAAGTTGGTTCCCCTGTAACCACTGATAACATCGTGGGCACCCCCAGAGCCCTTCCTGGCATTGTTCTGGGTGTCATTGATGTTAAGCAAATGGGGAAGGAAACACAATTCAGAGCTCACAAAGCGAAGGGGAACTGATTTTCAAGTTCATGGCTTTCAAATCCATGGCACAAAAGTGTATGCATTTTAACTAACTCGATATGTGAGGATAGAGTTACTGCCTTTGGATCTGTTCTTTCCTTTTAATGGGAAATGCCTTTTAATTAATGTTTTTGAGACTTATTTTACTGCACGAAGAAGCTTGTTCCCATGCATTTTTAGTTTAATGCCTTCCTACACGGTGGCGTGAGAAGAATGTATAAATAAGGTCCTAGAAAATCAAAGGTCTCATTAACTCTGAGTCTGTTTACTTCAGCAAACATTTATGAAACACGTGTATGTTCCAGATAGTGTAGTAGGAGGTGGGCACGGAAGGCGAGCAAGACACGGTGCATGCCCTAAAATAGTTTACAACCTAGTAACAGAATTGACTCAAATAAATGCCAGAATAAGGTGCTGAAAGACAGGTGTAAAAAAAAAGAGAGAGAGAAGTAGGTGAAAGGTATGGCAGAAGACTTCCTAGAACAAATGACATTATAGTTGAATCGTAAAGGATTGATCAAACTCTCAGCTGAATTGGGGATGGTGGGCAGGATGGGAAATACAGATGGAAAAGAGTAAGTTAAGGTCTGGTGGAGAGGAGACATCAAATATATGGTGATGGAAGGAGAACTGACCCTGGGTGGTGAGCACACAATGCAACACATAGACGATGTATTGTAGACTTGTACACCTGGAATCTATGTAATTTTTCCCAACCAATGTCACCCCAATAAATTTAACAATAATAATAATAAAAAGGCCTGGAAAATGCAGAGCATCCTGGTGAAATAGCACTTAATGTCACCTCCCTGACCCTTGGGGGTGGGATGCAGGGCTGAAGCCTGGTTGCTGAGAGAAAATGGAAAAGAATGGACGCTTGAACTAGTCTTGGCTGTCAGTAAATGGAATTTCCCTTTCTTTCGCTTTTTCTCTCAGTCCTGATTGATTTCAGGCAGCTGTGCTGTGAACGTTGTTTCACAATCTGATTTCATACGGAAGGTACTTGACAAAGTCTTAACTCACTTCTCTCTCTCTTCCTCCCTCTCCCCCTCTCTCTCCATGTATATACTGTGTCTGGAAAGTATCCAGCCATGTAATATGAAAAATAGAGGCATTTATGGTTGGATTTTTTTTCAGGACAGCCCTTGCATATATATCTGCATCTTAAAAGGGACAACTTGGAATTACTCTTTTAGAGGGTAATTTTATATCTTGAGCTCTATAAGAGAGCTCAAGCGTAATCACATCATCACAGTGGGTCACTGAAGAGGGTCTCTGTTTAGGGGAGTGGCATTTGGGGGGGAGGGCAAGGAGGGGTGGCTGTCAACGAAGGCCTGACGAGGGATGGTCGGTTCTCCATCTTGTGTTGGTACCTCCCCATGAGCGTCATTTCTCCTTGGTTGCTTTATTTATGTGCCAATCTCCCTTGTATCCTCTCCCATCTCCTTCCGTTTTAGCTCCACCTGCATTTTCCAGATCCCACACCATCACACATACACCATATGGCATGATGTTATAACTTGGCAAACGCCAATTAAATGAAATTAAACTCCCCTTTACGTTCCCCTTTCCCTTCCCTGTCCTTCTGTTGCTAGTGGATACACTTTGTGGTTCCCCGGGAGGCTCACACAGCTGGTAGCCGATTGAAGGAGCCATCAAATGATGTAAGACTCCACTTGAGAAATAAACACATCGATCCTGCAAAATGCCTGAGCTTGACTGTGTGAGGAAAATCAAGCAGAGAGCTGAAACAGATGAGTCCAGTGTGAGTGTGTTATTTGGCATTAAAGTGTGTCTGTTATGCCATATGCCACATATCCAGTATCTGCAAGGCATACAGTAGTTCACGGAAGCACATTTCCAAGATAATGGAAGTTGATCATATCAGGGATAAAATGAACACTTTTCCATTTGGAATCTTGATAAAACACAATCACTTCCTTGCCTTCATTTGCTTTTAGAATATTGTAGAAAGCATATAAGATCAATGGCCACATATGCTTTTTTCTTTGTTTTAAGCAAAAGCAAGTTTACAGAAAAGTTGGACGTACTGTATAAAAATCTTGTTTTTCCCAAATCATTTTTGAGTGAATTGCTAAGGAAATGACCCATGATGTCCCTGGGTACTTGTTATAGGGTAATTGTGTCCCCTACCCCCTGCAATTCGTTATGTTGAAGTCCTACCTCTTAAGACTTCAGAATGTGATGGAATTTGGAGATAGGGTTGTTAAGAGGACAGTGACGTTGAAATAAAGTCAATAAGGTGGGACCTAATTCAATATGGTTGCTGTCCTCCTAGGAAGAAGAAATTTGGACATAAGTGTGGTACAGAGGGAAGATGATGTGAAGACACAGGGAGAAGATGACCATAGATAGTAAGGAAGAAGAGAGGCTGGAGCAGATCATCCCTTTATGGACCTCAGAAGGAATCAACCTGCGGACGTCTTGATCTTAGAGTTCCAGCTTCCAAAACTGTGAGAAAATATCTGTTTAAGCCGCGCAGTCTGTGATACGTTGTTATGGCAGGTCCTAGCGACCTAATGCGATATTTCAGTGGCTATTTCCTACAAGCAAGGACCTAGAACATCACCAGTAAGTTGTTGTGGCTGGAACCTAGGGGGTGAGGAGGGCCTTCTGGGCCAGCCTAGGGAGTTTGAGTTTTGTGATGAGGGAGGAAAGGCTTTAACAAAGAAATAACTTTATGAAATCTGTCTTAGGCAGGTTCCTCTGGCAGCATTGTAGAGGGCGGAGCTGAAAAACGACACCTCGGAGACTCCAGAGAGAAATCTGTTAAACAATCTAGAGATTTTTATTTTTATTGTTTTTGACAGAGAGAGACAGATGCAGAGACAGAGACAGAGAGAAAGGGAGGGCTCAGAGCAGTCTCCATAGTTTCACATCATTAGTTTTTCCATATAGTTAGTTTCACTCCACAGGTGGGTGTGGGGCTATGCAGGGCAGGAACCAGCGGGGGGCCTCCCACATGGGAAGCATGCCTGGGATGGGAGCCAAACCGGGGGTCTCCCACTTAGGAAGCTCGTCCCAGTGAGAATTGAACTGGGGGCCACACCCCAGCTTAGCATATGGGTCTGCACGGGCTGGGGCCGGGATTTGATCCTGGGACCCCGGGCTGCAAGATGAGCGCTTAATCCACTGAGCCATCCCAGCATCCCCTGTTAAAACAATCTAGATGCACATGGATTAATGCCTGAGTAGGACACTGAGGGTGAGAAAAATGCATGGGCTCCAGATTATTAGAAAATGTTAGACTTTAATGACTAATTGAACAATGGAGGAAAAGAGGAGGGAAGTCTTGGGTGACGCTCAAGTGGCTGGTGACTGGGATCCCAGTGGTCTCCTACCTGGCCTTGGATGTTAGTATTGGAAGTCAGTCCTGGCAGCCACTCCTTTCTGCCTCTCTATTGAAGTTGCCAAGGAAGCAGCAGCAAAAAGTCGCTCCTGTTTGAACCAGTGCTGGCGTTGGAGCGTGGAGATGGGGCCTATCTCTTCTTTCTCTCAATCTAAATATTGGAGCTATACCACGTAGACATGGGGCAGAAGGAGAAAGCTGGCCAAGGCCACTTGTCCCCTCAGCCACATGCACAAACGAGATGGAAAAGCAGGCGAGTGGAACAGCAACACAGAATTTTTTAATTCATAGTAATCTCATACCACCAGTAAATGTGGCTCAGTCTGTCTTGGATTAAGACCAATCTGTTTTGTAACTTTTCCACTTTGAGTGGGGTGGGTGGAAGCATAGAAGGTAAATAAAAAAAAAAATAAAAAGGTGCAAGAATGTCCTCTGTATCCTGGAGAACAAATATAGAAGGAGAAATAGGCTTAAAGTAGGGAGACAATCATCATTTTTTTTTATCCATAAATATTTTATTATAGTATATATCTCTAAAAAGATAAGGACAACCAAAACAACAACAACAACAACAACAACAACAACAACAACAACAACAAACCCTACATATCCTTATACCCAAACATAAGTGAAAATACTTTAATATTGTCACATTTTCGGATAGTTTTTCTATTTCGCCAGTTGTCTCATAAATATATAAGCTGATCATCATTTTCTTGTTGACGTACTGAGTCTGAGATGACTATAGGACAAGCTTGTCCAACCCATGGCCCGAAGGCCGCTTGCAGCACAAGAAGGCTTTGAAGGTGGCCCAACATAAATTCGTAAACTTCCTTAAAACATTACGAGAATTTTGGTGATTTTTTGTTTGTTTGTTTTTCAGCTCATCAGCTATCATTAGTGTATTCTATGTGTGGCCCAGGACAATTCTTCTTCCTCCAGTGTGGCCCGGTGAAGCCAAAATGTTGGACACTCCTGCTGTAGGACATCCAGGTAATAATGTTCAGTACAAAATGGGAAAATGGGATTCTGGAGTTCAGGAGGGAGGTCTAGGCTAGAAAAATGGTGATGGCATTTTCAAAGAAAAGGTGGTGGTTTAAATCTTTTTTTGTGGTTGTCAACAGGGGATGAAGAGTGAACACTGGCAGTGCTACAGTTTGAAGGACAGGTAAGGAAGGTAGGTCATGAGGGTGAGTGATGAGAAATTAATAGGTAGAAGGAAAACCTGGAGAGTATGAGGTCTGGGAAGCTAAAGGAAGAACATACCTGAAGAACAAGTTATCAATCGTGTGCATGAAGGGAATGACCTGGACCAGCTACAAAGAGAAACTGAAGAGAGAGCATAAACAAGAGGAATAAAAGTCAAGTGTTTTTAAGCTGCTACAAAAGCATGCCTGAAAATGGGAACCCCCAAAATCATGGTGCCAATCAACATGAAAATGCCACTTCATCAACATTCAGATGTCAGATTATAATGTTGGAGATAGTTTTGGTGGATGTGATGGAAGGACAAAGCTACCAGAAACTGAAAATGATGGGTTCAAGTTAAAAAAGAAGAAAGAAATTTCAAGTAGGATTGATAGATACTAACCGCCAAGTTCAAGGGACTCTTGGGATCCCTGTGGATAAGAGTAGACGTAGAAGAAGAGAGGGTGGTGGAAAAGCAAGATGCGGAGATTGTGGTTATAGACAGAAATGTTGGAGTTTAAGGTTTTAGAGGCAGAACTGATCCTCATGATGACAAGGGCCACTGTGGTCGTGGGTGTAGATTACAGATGGAGGAGGGAATTAGAGTTTATTGCCATTGAGGTTAAGGGACTAAGAGGCTGGGGTGTTAGATGTGCTGCCCATGTGGGTATTGAATTCATTTAAGGCGACAGCAGATGCTAAAGTGCTCAGTGAATGTAGAAGCATGATGCTCCCTTTGGTAGATTATTAATGAGAAGGGTTGAAGGAGGTATATAATACAATGGCCTGAACCTTAAAAAGGGGGGATTTGGTATAAGGAGATAATAATAATTTTCTGAGAGCATTGTAGAGAGTGAAGAGAAGACTAGTACTACCTCTTGTGTCCATATGAGAGAATGAGCAGTCTTCTAGACAGGTTTTAAGGAATTGCTATCCTCAGGAATGAGACAGGATTCAAAAAGTCAAGGAAGGAGAGGGAGCATTATAAGGGGGATAATGTCACCCTAGAGCTTGCTTGTATTGCATACAGTGCTTTCTCTTCTGTTTCACTCAGTTTTTTTTTCTATTGTTTATCATTAATATATTCTTTAAATTATTAGAGCTCTATAATAAAATTAAATTTCTGGCATTTCCAGTCCAACTTGTTCTTTTTTTCCCTTCAAAATGCTTGAGCTATTTTCACTTAATGAAATTATTCCACTGTTATACTGATGAGAAGTCACATTAAATGTATACTTTAATTTGGGTATGATTGATACTCTCACCTTTTGCTGTAGTTCAAGTTTTCTGGGAAGCCGATTCCGGGAGGGAGATTTGTGTGCAGTAGGTTTATGAGGGCATGTCTGTGGGATCCATACCTATGTGGGAATGACAGAGGAAGCTGTTGAACTGTAGTTCTGGGGACTTCATAGTTGTCCCACATTGAGGGAAGGTGACCAGGCCTTTGTAAAACTTCCTCCCTCTCAATCATTAGACGAGAACTATCTGGATAAAGAGGTGGCTTTCTTCAGTTGAAAGAGATTCCTGGAGAACAACACAGCCAAGAGCCATTGTAACCAACACTCTTAGCAGCTAAGAAAATGAGCACTTTGGTCCTGAAGTGGGAAATCTGGGTAGCCCATCATAGCATCCACTACAACACAATGAGGGCGGACTGTCTTCTCAATTATTCAAATCTGTTCCACCTCCCCCAGCCCCGAGATTTTCAAAGAGTGAAATCATCACAAAGACTTGTATTTATTTTTTCATATAATGCCTACACACTGCTTGTTCAATTTATTAGCTTGTTTTGTATTTTGTGACAGACTATTGAATGAGATCTTCTCCCATTAAATTTTCTGATTATTGCTAGTAGGTAAAAACAATATATATGGATTATTGTATTTATTTACTTATATTTTTCAGATTTATTGAAATATAATTGACATCAATAAACTGCACATAGTTAAACTGCATACTTGGATGAGTTTTGACATATGTATACATTTATGAACACATCATCACCACCATCACCCCCAAAACTTCCTTATGTTTGTCATCCATATTTCCCTGGCAACAGACCCTGGCCCAAGGCAACCACTCATTTGCTTTTTGGCCTTAGAGATTAGTTTGCATTTTCTAGAAATTTTTATTAATGGAATCATTGTACCCTTTTATTGGTTTTTCTTCTTAGCATAATTACTTGGAAATTCATTCAAATAAATATAGGGTAGCACTAGTTTGTTTCTTCTTATTGCTGTCTAGTATTCCATCATGTGGATAGACCACAATCTGTTTATCCATTTACTTGCTGATGGACATGTTTGTTGTTTCCAGTTTTGGCCAATTATAAATAAAGCTGCTATGAACATTTGGTACAAGTCCTTGTGTAGACATATGATTTCTTGTCTCTGGTGATTACCTACAAGTGGAATGGCTGGGTCATATGGGAGGTATGCATTTAAGTTTGTTAGCAAACTGCCCAATGTTGTCAAAACCACTTTAAAATAATTGTATTATTTTACATTCCCAACAGCAGTAAATGAGAGTTTCAGTTCTGTGTTCTTTGCCGATGCTCAATGTGTCTGATTTTTAAAAAAGATTTATTTTATTCTTTTTGACAGAGACAGAGAGAGACAGAGACAGAGAGAAGGGGGAAGGCCCTGAGCAGTCTCCATTGTTGTGCATCATCATTTTTTAACATGGTTTCATTCCACACAGGTGGGCAGGGCTGTGCAGGGCAGGAACTGGGCTGGGGGCCTCCGGCATGGGAGGCATGTCTCTTGAGCTGGGGGCCCAACCTGGGGGTGAGAACCGAACTTGGGGCCTACCCCCATGGGAAGCACACCCCAGTTCAGTATATGGGTCCATACGGGCTGGGGCTGGTATTCAATTCTCAGTCTCTGGGGCTGTAAAGCGAGCACTCAATTCGCTAAGCCATCCTGGCTTCCCCATGTCTGATATTTTAGTGATCAGTGACATTGAACATCTTTTCATGTGCTTATTGTATTTGTTTTTACCAGAAATCTAATTTAACTCTGATTATTTGTAAAATATTTATATTGACTTCATTGGGTTTTCTAGGTACATACATAAATCTTGTATAAGTAGTGATATATAATTTCTTTCAATTATGCTATTTTAGTTCCCTTTTTCTTTATCTTGTTTTATTAGTGAGAACTTAAACAATAATGATATCTTTGTCTTTTCCCTGACTAACATGATTGCTTTCACATCAAAAGGTAACATTGGTATTAGAATACTTAATTCTTTAAATATACGTGTATTCCATCCTAATTTGCTAAGATTATGTTGAGAAATTTACCTTTAAATTAATTATATCTTTTTTACACAATTACTTAAATAATTATGTTTCTCTTTTTTTCCTTTTAGCTAAAAACTGGAAAAAAAAAACCACCATACTATTTTCTAAAATTTTCTGTGGGCTTAACATTTTATGAGCATTTCTCCATATCATTCTATAATATGATTGAAGGCTGCATAGTATTTTATTTTATAGAAGTACCATATTATAGTTAGCCAGTCTTCTAATATAGGACATTTAGGTTATTTATACTTTCTCTTTTGCTATTATAAATTTTGTTGAGATAAATATTGTTATAATTAAATATTGGTATACATCTAGGCTTATTAACTTAAGCTGAAATTCCCCGATTTGCAACACTAGGTCAGAGTCTGAATATTTGTAAGGCTTTAATATTTACTATAAAATTTCCCTTAAGAAAGTTAGTAGCTATTTAAGTGCTTTCCAATCTTCTAACCTGTTCTGACAATTTGATAGATGGCCAATGTTGCCTCAGTCAGTTTTAGTTGCCTTTGATTACACTAAGTATTTTAAATATGTATTTTATTTTTTGTTTTAGTGCTTTATTTCCTTTACTTTCTGTCTTTTGTTGTATGCACAGCTGATCCTCATGATTTATGGACTCTGTATTTGTGAATTTACTTGCTAACTAAAATTGATTTGTGACCTCAAAATCAATATGCTTGGCAATTTTGCAGCCATACACAGAAATGCACAGCACAGGGAAAAATTTGAGTTGCCTGACACACAAATTTCCAGATGAGGCCTAATAAGGGGACACTCTACCTATTATTTCAGCTCTAATCTTGTAAACAAGAGTCCTTTGTGTGGTCTATTTAATGCCATGGTTTTGCATTGCTGTGCCTTTTATTAGTAATTTTGTATTTAAAATAGCCTTAAGCATAGTGCTGAAGTGCTATCTAGTGTTCCTAAGTGCAAGAAAACTGATGTGCCTTACAGAGAAAATACATGTTCAATAAGCTTTGTTGTCCATGAGTACTACTGGACAATGTAGGCATGAGGTATAGTGCTATTGGCCATGAACACGATTTTAATTAAAAAATATATACTAAATACAGTATCTCCACATAAAAACACATATCAAATATGGTTATGTACTAATCTATTGATGAAAATGTGACCAGAAGCTCAAAGGAACCTAACTCTGTGTTTCTCCTAGGAGCTTTGATTCAATATTTGCTAATTAATTGTTCACAGTGACTTTATAGACCATGAGTGTCGAACCTTTGGCTTCCCTGGGCCACACTGGAAGAAGAATTGTCTTGGACCACACATAAAAAAATACACTAACACTAACTGATGAGCTAAAAAAAGTGGTTGCAAAAAAATCTCAATGTTTTGAGAAAGTTTACGAATTTGTGTTGGGCTATGTGAGGCTTGTGGGCCATGAGTTGGACGAGCTTGTTATAGATCATAAGTATACACTGTGACTTATGTACTATGTTTTCTATGTCCAGCTCCCAGTGATTTTGAAGGTCTGCTCTCAGCTCATCATCATCTTTGCCCCCTTTCTAGCACTTATTTTTCAAATCCTTTGCCAGCAGGGTTTCGTTTAGGTCCTGCATGTCAGAGGTACTGGAGTAAGAGGAGGAAGGTAGAAGAGAAGGAGAAGACACACATTCCTAGTCCAGCAGCAGCAGATAGACAGACACACAGGCAGATGGCAGCGTCCTGGTTTCTGGGTGGCACAGGGGCTGCAGCAGCTTCACAGTGAGGGCTTGCAGGGGGCCTGCTTTGTTGCATCGGAGGGCTGAGATCATGAGTGGTAGCTTCCAGCAATTTCTGCATATCACCATTTCCTGGCAGCCAACCAGTTTTCCCTGATCTCTGCTTCCTAAGACCTTCCAATGATTCTGCAAGCATCCAGTGCCCTGACTGGATTTCTCATTTGAAAACTAGTTTCTGTTTTCTTGAGTGAAGCCTGACTAGTAAATACTGTATCGATACTGTAAAGCAAGCTTGTCCAACCCGTGGCCCATGGTTCGCATGTGGCCCAGGATGGTTTTGAATGTGGCCCAACACAAATTCGTAAACTTTCTTAAAACATGAGATTTTGTGTGCGTGTGATTTTTTATTTTTTTAAAAAGTTCATCAGCTATCAGTAGTGTTAATACATTTATGTGTGGCCCAAGACAATTCTTTTTCCAGTGTGGCCCAGGGCAAAAGGTTGGACGCCCTTGCTGTAAAGGAAGAAGGAAGCACATATATTTGATGACCAGGCTGCTGGCGCTCATCGAAATGCACTTTCTCCTCTTCACCTTGGGCATACCGCTAAGGGACATTTCTCTCTTTCCTTGCATTTAGGTGGGGACTTGTGAGTAGGACCCTTCCCTACTCCCTACCCACCACCTACACTGGACTATACTATGAGTAAGAAAAAAATTTCTTTTGTGATACATCATCAAGATTGTGGGACTCTTTGTTTTAGCAGTTAACTTACACCAGGGGTGTCAAATTGGCGGCCTGTGGGCCGCATGTGGCCCCCGAGGTAATTTTTTGTGGCCCATGATGCTCTGAAATAAAATGAAAATAGAAAAAGTTGTTTTGAAGAAAATAGCGCTTAGGGGAGATCAAGGCAATACCATACACACAATTCCCTCGTTAACCCTTTAACTACTGAAGACACGTGGCCCAGTGCCTTTCCTGGGGGCCTGTGGGCGTGTATAAACGCGCTGACTCAGTTCTGGCGACGTTTGTAAATGCGATGTGGCCCGCGTGAATCTTGCCAGTTGCACCAAATGGCCCGGGTTTTAATTGAGTTTGACATCCCTGCCTTACACTAATACAAACAATATATTTTTTTAAATATATATATATTTATTTATTTATTTTGACAGAGACAGAGAGAGAGAGATACAGAGACAGAGAGAGAACTGAACTGGGGGAGCTCCCAGTTCAGCATATGGTTCCGCACGGGCCGGGGCTGGGATTCGATCCTTGGTCCCCGGCGCTGCAAAGTGAGCGCTTAACCCACTGAGCCATCCTGGCTTCCCCCAGTATTTTAAAATTGTACTAGTGCCTTTAAAAAAATATTTCTAAACACATATTTTACTCATAATTCCTTTATCACCAATGACAAGAGTAAAACAGTATTTATTAATTTCCTCCTAAGTAAGATGAAAAATTTAGCGTGTTTTTACTTCCATTTTCTTTCACTCCTATCTATGTTGACATTTCTGAGCTTTGGAATAGCTGAGAATGGTTCATTGTTGCTTTTTATATAGGACTTGACTGAGTCCATACTCTTGATTAACTCTCTTGTTCCCTCAAAGGTCTAATAGCTGACATATTTTTTTAGCATTTAATATGGTTTTGTGAGTGAAGTTTGAAGGTAGAGGATTTTATTTTTGTTTTGTTCTGTTTTTTCCTTTTTAGGTTAACTTTACTTCTCCAAATGCTTATGATTTTTTTTTGGTAATCCTGATATTTTTTAATTCTGTCATGTGTGCCTATGGGTTAGTTTCCTGTCACTAACTTTGCTTGGCACTCAGTGAACCCCTTTGAAGTATTCACACTTTTTGGTAGATCCAGTGCTAACTGCTTTATATGCATTATCTTATAGCAACACTGAGGTGATAGCTACCATCACTCCCAATTTGTAGATGGCAGAATTGAAGTTCAAGGACTCATAGGAGGTCAGCAACAGAGTTGAGATTGGAACAAGTCTACTTCACACTAAAATCTGAGCTTTTAGTCATGATACTATTTTCAGCCCCTTGCTCAAAATTGTTCAAAATTTCAAGACAGCAACAGTAGAGCTTTAAGCTGAGTGCAGGACCCATCTGAGCAAGGAGTCGTGTGTGGATGTCTACGGAGCTGGCCCTGCCTGGGAGCAGTGACCCACATTTGAGTTCTGGGAAGATAGGAAAGGTAAGCCTCCTGCTTACCAATGGACTCCCAAGAAACCAGCGATCGTGTGTGACAAGTCACACCAAAGTAGAGTCCGGGCTCCAACCTCTACTACCAATGCACCCTTCCTTCATGCTTGTGTTGGAATAAGAATTCCACCTTCTACCCATTAAACCAGTGTTTGTGTCACTATTGGATGAGACCTACTTTCTGGAATAAAGAGGAAAGTATCAATCTCTATCAGAGTTGTCACCTTAAAAAAAAAAAAGACTTTAGGGGATGCCAGGATAGCTTGACAGGTTGAACGTTTGCCTTGCAGCTGCGAGGTCTGGGGATTGAGTCCCAGCCCCGGCCTGTGCAGACCCATATGCTGAACTGGGGCGCGCTTCCCATGTGGGAGGCCCCCAGTTTGGTTCCTGCCCATGCAATCCCACATCTACCTGTGTGTAATGAAACTATGTCACAACTAATGATGTGCAGTTGTGGAGACTGCTTTGGGCCCTGCCCTTTTTCTCTGTCTCTCTCTGTCTCTCTCTGTCTCTCTTTGTCACAATAAAATAAATCTTAAAAAAACAAAAAGAAACTTTAGTTTTTAGAGCAGTTTTAGGTTCGTAGCACAATTGAGAAGAAGGTACAGTGTCCATGGACCCCCTGTTTCCACACAGGCACAGCTTCCTTGCTATCAATATCTACCTCCTGAGTGGTGCATTTGTTACCAGAAATGAACGTATATTGACACGTCATTTATCACCCAGAATCCTTAGTTTACACTAGGGTTCTTCTTGGTGTTGTGCATTTCATGGGTTTGTACAGATGTGTAATGACACCCATCACTATGGTATCATGCAGAGTCGTTTCACTGCCCTGAAAATCCTCTGGTTTCCCTATTCATCTCTCACTCCTCTGGGATCGCTCTTCACTTTTTGTGTTGTGGTCTCCTGTGTCAGTCTGGTGAAGTCTTTGGACATCCTCCCCAAATAAGATTTTTAATGCATAAAATACAATAGTAATTAAAGTACAAAAGGAAGTCATACTAAAGTTATGAACACATTTTTAAAAAGTAATATTAATGATACATTTGCCTCTTTACTGGCACATTAAATTACTAGATCTAGCAGCAAGTCTAACACCTACTATAATTTAAAAGCAGTGATGATGAGCATTAATGATAATTTGAAATATCTTCAACAACTCTAATGTGCCATGAAAACATTAGGGACAGAGTTACAGATACTGCTAATACTACTGTGGTTTTATGCATTTATTTTTGGCCCATATTCATAGGGGAAGGAAATGCTCGATCTCAGAGAGAAGTTAATGAAAAAAAACATGTGGCTTTTTTTTTTTTTCCTCCCGCTCAAGTTCACATATGCCATCCTGGTATTAAGCTCTTGTCTCTCAGTCCCCATCTACCTGCTGAAGCTATCACTGTGGTGCTAGGATTCAACACACCTCGTTTCTCCCTAATAGCTGGCCCCTATTACATGGGCATTGGCCAAGGAACAAACAAGAGGGACGCTGGAAGACAGAAAGGCCTTCCATTTTGCTCACTCTCTCTGTCAGCGTCATGCCAATGATAGTGTCCCATCCTAGTCGTGGCAAGTGATTCTATTAGTTGGTTCCAGCTTCCAGTTGTTTTCACATTCTCAGAATAGCCTTATGCTGTTTCCCCCAGAAATATCATCAGCTGAACTCTCTTCTCTTGGCTTTCAAAACAAAATACCAAAAACTGGATGGCTTAAAACAATAGAAATCTATCTTCTCACAGTTCTAGGGGTTAGCAGTCTGAGACCATGATGTTGGCAGGGCCATGCTCCCTCTGTGAGCTCTAGAGGAGAATCTTTCTGTGCCTTTTCCGGCTTCTGGTGTTCCTATCAATCATGGACATCCTTTGGCTCATAGAAGTATCATCACTGCAATCACATGGCCACCTTCTCACTGTGTGTCTTCACATCATCTTTCTCTGTATCTCTGTACCCTCATCTCCCCTTTCCATAAGGACACCATCATATTGGATAAGGATCCATCCTAATGACCTCGTTTTAACTTGACTACTTCCATAAGGATCCTATTCCCAAATAAGGTCACATTCAGAGGTACTGGGGGTTAAAGGCTTCAACGTACCTTTTTAGGGGGAAGACACAATTCAACTTATGTCACCTCTTCTCAGAGGTCTGGCTCTTAAGCTCTGTGGAAACCCCCAAACTTCTGTTTCCTCCAGCTGACACCGCTCTGTTTTCCCAACCTTAGGTTCAGAGCTGTTTCCTGAAATTATTATTTCTGTTACCTGCTGTGTCCCTTTTGTCTTTCTGCCCTCCAGTACCTGATTAATCAATTCCTTATGTCTGCTACAATAACTGCTGTGCTTTCATTTTCCTCACTAGATCCTGTATGGCCCAGACCTCTGAATCTTCAACATAGACTCCAGGTTAAGAGGATCTGACCTTTTAAATGGATAGCAAGCAATTATCTCAAGAAAGAATCAGGGATTGTAAGTGATGGTGTATGATGATAAAACAGTAAGACTGCTAAAATGTTTGTTCCTTTCTTCCTGTTTTAAATGTCTCAGTTGTTGCCTTGTCATATCCTATAGCAATGCTTAAAAAGGAAATGGACCCATGCATTAGTCTTCAGAGGCAGTGAGACAGGAGGGAGCTGGCAGTGTTGAGGGGGGTGTCTTGGAAGGAGAGAAACCCTATGGGGTAGAGAGGAGAGGCAGCACTAAGAGAAAATGAAAGTAGTTGAGTCCCTGGGACAGGGACAGGGAAGAAGAGGACATGATAACTGGGCCTGAGAACTGGCTTTGGGAATCCCACAGGGAGAAAAAGCTTTGGTCACCTTTAACCCAACAATCCTGCACCTGGAAGCGATCCTAGGAAAATAATTCAGAAGAAACAACATCTGAGCCCCTGACTCTTCCCAGCCTGTCTGGCCTCTGGGTACAGACGAGAGTCCATTAACACTGATATCCACACTCCTTGGACTCCTGGCCCACAGGCATGACTGGACGACCTTAAGCATCCGCTTCAGAGTCCCCAGTCAATTCTCAGAGTCCCCTGCCTATGTCTCACACATGCTAAAGACCAGATGTACTTCTATTCTACTGCAGCTTGCCTATGGAAGTACTCAACCTGTATGCCATTGGACATTGGCACTTTGCTTCTGTCCCATCTTCTCCACCCCCATGAAAAGGCTTCATCAGGGCCATTTTCATGGGGGTGAGAAGCTCTGCTGATGTTTCCTGCTTCTCTGACCTATGACCACTGTGTTATTCACACCTGGACCAGCAAAAAGACACCTTCAGCTTCTGCCTGCTCACCCTCTTTACAAAAGACCAGAAGCAATGCCTCTGTCCAGCTGTAGAACAAACACTGTGTATTCCTTTTTCTTTTTTTTGATTCCCCACCTCTCTCCTGACTAGGCCAGAACAGGCCTGCTCCCCGTTGCATGTCATGTCATGCTAAGAGTTGCCAGAAAAATCGCCAGCACCTTGCCCTCAATCTTTCCTTAGGCTTCTGGACTGAGTACTTCACTAATATGTTCATCACAATATTAGATACAATGGTGAAAAGCTGAAAGCAATCTTAAAAAACACTAGTAGAGAAATGCTTGGGTAGATGATGTGGTATAACTTCTTGTGATGTATATCAAGCAAGTAGCAATTATGAAGACTCCATAACAACCTAAAAATGCTTATGATTTAATTTTCAGTGATTCAAAAACACATGATACACTAGCATGATGATTTCAGCTACATAAAAAGGATATATGCCACTTAAATGAATAGAAACATAGAACAAATGAAAAGTAGTTCAACTTAGAGTGTTATTAGTGTGGGTGAACTTTCTCTTTTACTCAGTGTACTATTAATTTATCTATAATGCTATTTAGCTAACAATTATTAGGAAAAAGTAATAAAATGCTTGATCTTGCTTTGAGATCTTTGCACACACCTCAGGTTGTAACTGAGCTCCAGGCAGGTGGCTAAGCCTTGCCAGAGATGTGGTGATTCATAAGTCTATCTTCTCCCTGTGAGTATTTCCAGCTTGAAATTTTAGAAGCTGTCAAAAAGCCCTTTGTCTATAGGAGCAACGTGTCATCCCCAGGCTTCATGTGGGAAGAATAATAACACCTCAATATGGAGTTTTAGGGACCACTCAGAACATGAACATGCTGATTATTGCCTTTCTCGAAGTCATCCAACTTCCCACAACTTGAGGGGGTATACAAGAGAAAGCAATCAGATCAATTGTCAAGAGATTAGAGCTGTTTTGTTGGTGCTAACACCTAATTGTTGTGAGAGCTTAGTGTTTCTTGTGTCAGCTATGGAAGCTACTGACCCACACTGCTGTCTAATACAGGCTGGCCTTGGAAAGAAATGAATCTGCTTGTTCCTGCTGGCTTGTCTTCACATCTGCATTTTCTGTTTGTGTGCCCCTTTGGGTCTGTGATTCGCTCTAGCTCTATGCATTTCTCACGGTGATGGAGCTGGTGGTTCTGCCCTTCTATTTGACACACCCAGGCCCGGGGAGTAGTGTGGGGCACCAAGTTGGCCCAGACCTTGAGAACTCCAAATCTCACCCATCTGGAGCTTAACTCTGCAACTTGTGACCTCTGATTTCAGGAATTCCTGTAGATATAAATACAGTAGACACTTAGTTAACAGAGACCCATGGGGATTGGTAAATGCCGGATAAATGTAAGTAGACTCTCGGTTAATCAGAACTCAAGCAACCTACACTTTCAAGCAAACGGCACAATCTTATGCAACCAAGAAAATTTTGTGCCAGTTGCTTAAGTTCCAGTTAACAGATTCTACTGTATATCTAATCTATCTATATCTATATCTATCTACGTATATGTCTATATCCATATTTCTATCTATCTATCTATCTATCTATCTATCTATCTATCTATCTATCTATCTATCTATCTAATCTACCATCTATCTATCCATAGTTTTACTTTGATACCATGATTTTGGTTTGGCATTTTGGCTTACCTGCCTGCCATACCCTGCCTGTTGGATTTATAAGCCTGTCTATGAGTTCTGCATCCTGTACCCCTTGGCTCCAAATTCTACGCTGGAGGCATTAGGGGTCTGGCCATCCTAGCTGAACTCTCCATCTTTCTCCTGGTCCAGGGACTCAGATGGGACTCATAGATAATCATGGTCTTCTCTGTGGCTCCCTCTGTCAAACAGAGAACACAGCACCTGCTCTTGGAATCTTACTGAAGTTCTGTAGCCTTAAATTGGTTCATGGGTGTGAAGTTATTTAAATACTTTGGCAGAGTGTACAAAATCTTGCTACTTTTTAAAAGAACTGTGAAAGCACTCTGGACACTATGCTCTCAAATAAGATGATTTTTCAAGAGACTCACTCCAGGGACTCACCAGCATGCATGGGAAGCCCTTGCTGAGGACACTGGGGTTATAGGGTGAGAGGACCTTGGTTCAAGACTGGGTCTGTTGGGGAAGCCGGGATGGCTCAGCAGGTTAAGCGCTCACTTTGCAGCCCCGGGGACCAGGATCAAATCCTGGCCCCAGCCCGTGCAAACCCATATACTGAACTGGGGCGTGCTTCCCATGTGGGAGGTCCCCAGCCCAGTTCCTGCACTGTGTGGCCCTCTGCCTACCTGTGTGGAGCAAAACCGTGTCAAAAACTGATGATGTACAACTATGGAGGCTGCTCTGGACCCTCCCCCTTCTCTCTGTCTCTGTCTCTGTAAAAAAAAAAAAAAAAAAAAAAGACTGGGTCTGCCGCATTCCAGGTGTGTGACTCAGGCCAGGCCTCACATTTCCTCATCTCTCAAATAGGAATAACACCTGCCTCACAGGTTATTGTGAGGATGAAATGAGATGCTGTGAGAGTGTTAAAAAAAAAAAAAAAGCAGTTGGCCTAATAATTAGTGCTATGTACCTAATTATTGTATTAACTACAATGGAGCAAGGACTACAGTTAGAACATCTAGATCTTATGCACAGAATGCAAATGACTGGCAGAGTCAGCGCTCACTAACAGCCCAGTGCCGGAAAGGGCTGGGGGTGGGAGGAGAGGGAAGGGGTAAAGTTAGGGCCCTCTCCAGGGGAGAAACTGACATCAGGTGGGCTTTTCCAGGGAGGGAGAAAAAATGAAGGCTCAAGCTGGATTTTCAGACAGGGCATTTCCAGACAGACGTCAGAGAAAGAAGCCGGCTCCGGAAGCAGCTGTCACCGAACCCCATTCCTTCTAGGACGAGGATCTCCAGGCTTGGGAGGAGGCATGTTCCCCAAGTCTTTTAACTCTGAGATCGCATCACGGGGTGTGAGCTAAGTGTCCCTCCACCAGTCAGATCCTTGTGGTGGGAGGACATCGGGAGAGGGCGCTGGCCGCATCCCCGGCATGGCCCAGCCTCCAGGCCTGGAGTCCCAGCAACCCGCAGGGAGGGAGGGAGGGAGGGAGTAGGAGACGTCAGGACGCCCAGATTTGGATCTGTCGGGTACAAATCTGTGACAGTCAGTGCCCCTGCCTTGTTTCAGTGACTTGGTTTCCTGAGCTCCTTGCAACTGCCCGAACTTGTTTTCTCTCCTGTAATAAATAGGTTGTTAAAACGACATAAAAAATATAGTCAAGAACTTGCTAATTATTCAATAAAGAGTAGCTGTTACTGCCATCGGAATAGCAGCCCTGCTGGGTCGTCTGCACAGGGCTGAGTCAGCTGGGCCTAAGCCTGCTCCAAGCGCGGGGCGCAAACGTGGCCGAGGCTCTTTAGCGCCACCGTCTGGGAGGGGACGGCAATAACCTTCTGACGCAGAAGCCGGGACAGGGATCCGAGGGAGCCTGCATATCCGGGCTCCCGCATCCTTCTTCCCCTCGCTGACATGCTCCATGCTGACTCGTCAAGGAACTAAATTTCTACTGGTTCCTTGTCCAGCACTGTGGTCCCCGTAAGGACTCCAGGTACTCGCTGGGCCAGAACCAGGCCATCTACCTGGCTCTCACTTCCTGCAGCTCAGTGGTTCTCAAGGGGGGCATGCTCCCCTCTGGGGCAATTGGAACTCGGTGGGTGCACTTTTATCACAACAAAGGGGAGCTCTACTGGCATTTAGTGGGGTTGGCCAGCGATGTTAGACACTAAGAGCAGAGTAATACTGCACAGTAAAACATTGTCCCATGGGACAGTCATGTGGGTGAAAAGCCATTTATAATTAATTATCTGGGCAAGAATCTGACTCCACTTTAGGTATAAACATTATTTTTTGTACTTTTTTTTTTTTGCATTTTATTATGGTAGTAAACAATACATGACATAAAATGTACCATTGAAACTATGTTTAGGGGAAGCTGGGATGGCTCAGTGGGTTAAGCACTCACTTTGCAGCCCCAGAGACTGAGGATCGAATTCCGGCTCTGGCCCATGAGGACCCATGTGCTGAGCTGGGGTGTGCCCCCAGTTCAGTTCTTTCCGGGGCCTATGCGGGAGGCTCCTGGCCCAGTTCCTGCCCTGCGCAGCCCCGCGCCCACCTGTGGAGTGAAACTATATGGAAAACTAATGCTGTCAACTATGGAGACTGCTCTGGGCCCTCCCCCTTCTCTGTCTGTCTGTCTCTCTCTCTGTCAAAAACGAATAAAAATAAATCTTTAAACTATGTTTAAGTGCATAATTCAGTGGCATTTAAATCTATTCACCAAGTTGTGCAATCGTCACTGCTGTCTATTCCCAAGACTTTTTAATCACAGAAACTCTGTACCCATTATGTAATAGTTCCCCATTCCCCCTACCCCTTGTCCTTTATAACCTCTAATCTACTTTCTGTGCCTGTGAGTTTGCCTATTCTAGGTACCTCATACGAGTGTAAGTAGGATCAGACACTATCTGTCCTTTGTTTTATTAAAAACTTGACCAAGAGTTCATCATGTTGGAAAATTACCATCACCGGTGGTGACAAGGCCACGTGTGGTTTTGGAATCACCAATAAAATTGATGTGCATTAGTATGCATTTGTCACTGCTACACGCAACATGACTGCATTTGACATTTTAATGTGTTCTAATGTAATTACGTCCAAACATTCACATGTTGAAATAGGTGTTATTTTATTATATTTGACATTCCTTTTTATTCTCAGATCAAGACATTATCTTTTTTTGAAAATTATGTATAGGTAGCCTACATAAATGACTAGTTTCATTTTAGGTTATTAAAAAGGGCATTATAAAATATTTAATATTAACACAAAATATTTATTATTAACATAAAAAGGGGCATTGGACCTGGTGGGGCTGAGAATCAGCCGTTTGTCTCCTATAGTCACTGACAGAGCACCAGAGATGAGGAAAAATGTCTGTGAGGCTCTGTTGACCAACCTTGACTACAGCCTGTGCTTACAACCTTACACAGCCAGCCTCTCAGACCCCCCAACAGGAAATCTTCAAAACACTGAACCAGTTGTCTCCTTGGTCAGCACTACCTGACTATTAGGGTCTGGCCAATGCAGCCAGGAAGAAACTTCTGCTCCTGTCCTCAACGTTGGCCATTGCAATTACTATTATTCCTCTCTTTCATGACATGCATAGGCATTCTAACCAAGTTCACATCACTTCAGTTCACGCTGCACTTTTTTCCTACTGAAATAGTGTATTACTGATGCTACCCTGTCCTTACCACTTTAGTCTGGCTTTGTTTATCTTGACATTTAGAAAAAATATTTGGCTTGTCCATCTCTTTCCAAACACCACCTCATTAAAAAAAAAAAGAAAAAGAAAAAAAATCAGTGAATGCAGCACAAAGTGTTAGGCAGGTCTTAGTCACCTCTCAGTCATACAACATGTTACAAAAATAATCAGCAATGGAAGAGTTGTGTCTCACACCTACTGAAATCCTTTGGGGAGACTTGATGAAAAACAACTCAACCAAAAAAAAAGTTGGTGTGGATTTCAAAAGACATGATGCCCCCTCCCCTAAATACGAGTAACTCAGCCACAATTTTGGAGACACAGAGGGCTGCCATGTTGGAAACGGGATCAACTCTATTAATAGCCATTCTCTTGGGAGGTAACAGAGGGAAAGAGTTTAACTAAGAATAGGGCTAAACAACTCCAGAGGGCACAAATGTGACTCAGAGCCTTTCCTGCTCTAGGTGACTGTGGTGGTTCTAAAACTTGGCATCAGGATTATCTGGGGGGGGTTAGGAACTCTTGGGTTCCTCAGATTCTGACTCGGTAGGTCTGGTGGGGCCTGTTTGTCTATATGTAAGTCTGATGACAATCTCCCTTCTTCCTTTCTTTCTTTCTTTCTTTTCTTTTTTATTTATTTTTTAAGATTTATTTTATTGTTTTAGACCGAAGAGAGAGACAGAGACAGAGAGAAACAGAGAGAAGTGGGAGGGCCCAGAGCAGTCTCCATAGTTGTACATCATCATCAATTTTATTTTATTTTTTTGCAGTTGTCATATTTTATTTATTTATTTATTTATTTATTTTTGACAGAGAGAGAGAGAGAGAGAGAGAGAGAGAGAGAGAGATACAGAGACAGAGAGAGAATTGAACTGGGGGAGCTCCCAGTTCAGCATATGGTTCTGCACAGGCCGGGGCCAGGATTCGATCCCTGGTCCTTGGCGCTGCAAAGTGAGCGCTTAACCCACTGAGCCATCCCGGCCTCCCCCATCATCAATTTTTGACCTGGTTTTGTTGCACACAGGTGGGCTGGGGCTGCGTAGGGCGGGAACCAGGCCAGGGGCCTCCTACATGGGAAGCTCACCCTGGCAAGAACTGAACTGGGGGTCTCCCACATGGGAAGCTCACCCCAGTTCAGTATATGGGTCCACATGGGCTGGGGCCAGGACTCCATCCTTGGACCCCAGGGGCTACAAAACGAGCGCTAAACCCGTTGAGCCATCCCAGCTTCCCCCTCTCTTCTTTCTGAGTATCTCTTAGGGAAAAAAGTTTCGGGTCTCCCCATAGCTGCTTCCTGGGCTTCTCTCGGCTAGACTGTGGGAAGGAAGCTCTACTTTGTTTCTGATCACCATCCTATACCTTCTGGCTGGCAGTAGCAGCGGACATGGGCAGGATGTTCGTGGCTGCCAGACTTCTAAATCCCCAGTGTTTTCACTCTGAGGAAACAGAGGCTTACTTCCAGAACACAAACAACTCGGCCTTGAGTATTAGACATCACTGTGTGCTCTTTGGCCCACAGTTTTGGGTTGAATTGTGTCTCTCCATCCCCACAAAGAATCCTAACCCCGTTAGAATGTGACCTTCTAGGGTCTTATGGAGGTAATCAGTTAAAATTAGGCCATTACTGTGACCCTTCATCTAATCTGACTTGTGTCCTTATAAGAAAGGGAAATTTGGACACAAGTGTGCACACAGGGAGAACGCCATGTGAAAATGATGACCATCTACAAGCCAAGGAGGAGCCTGGAACAGATTCTTTCTTCACAGACTTCAGGAGAAATCAATCCTGTCGACACCTTGATCTTGGACTTCTAGCCTCCAGAACTGTGAGAAAATAGATTTGTTTTCTTCAAGCCACCCAGTTGGTGGCACTTTGTTATGGCAGGCCTAGCAAATGAATACAGTTGACCCTTGAACAATGTGGGATTTCGGGGCACCAACATCTCACATAGTTGAAAATCTATGTGCAATATTTGAGTCTCTCAGAACTTTTCACTAGTAGCCCACTGTTGACCGGAGGCCTGAGTGATAACATGAACAGTCAATTAACTCATATTTTGTATGTACAGTAGCCTCTCAGTTAACCAGCACCCATGAAGATTGGTAGATGCCAGATAAATGTAAGTAGACTCTCTGTTAACTGGAACTCAAGCAACCAGCACTGTCAAAACATTTGCTGGTTGTTTGAGTGTGCAGGTTGTTTGAGGTCCAGTTAACAGAGAAGCTGCTCTATATGTAGTATATACTGTATATGTAGTATATACTGTATTCTTACAATAATGTAAGCTATAGAAAAGTAAATGTTGTAAGAAAATTATAAGAAAGAGAAAATACACTTACAATATTTATTTTAAAAATCTGCATATCATTTGACCTGTGCAGTTCAAACCCGAGTTGTTCACGGGTCAGCTATATACATTCACTTACAGCTGGGATTTTCCTCAGGCTCCGCCCCCTCTCCTGTCATTTGACTTTTCCCGTTTTCCTCCAAACCACTTCTTTCTTTTTTGATCCCTCCCTTGTCTTCCTCCAATTCCAGCTGATTTCTTGTCCACAACAGTTAGCTATTTCTTTGCTCTCAGTCCTCTAACCTTGACCCTCAGAGACTGTCCCCTTTTCACCCTTTGTATCTCAAGATATTTTTCTAAATAAATAGGTCCCTTCCCTAAGAGGAATTCTGGAATTCTGGTCGCAGTTGTCAAGGCAATGGCTTTTTCACCTTCTGCAAATAATTGTTTTTTAAAGCTCTTGAGATGAGTCTGATATGCAGCCAGGCATGAGAATCACTGCTCTAAAATGATTTGTGTCACTGAGGCTCATATGGGAGAACCCTGGGCCTACATAACATGAACAAGCTGTCATTCAAGTGAAGTCATGTGATCAACCCACATTTGCAAACTGATGTTTGTATTCCATAATCCTTTTTGTAGAAAATGTACCAACAGCAACAATATAAAATCTTCATTTGATACTGGTCTTCACAACTGTTATGGACAGAACTGTGTCCCCCTTCAGGTTTGTATGTTGAAGTCCTGACTCACAAAGTGACTGTGTTTAGAGATAGGCCATTAAAGAGATGCTTAAAGTAAAATGAGGTCATATAGGTGGTCCCTAATCCAGTGTGGCTGGTATCCTTATAAGGAGAGGAGATAAAGACACAGACAAGCACACACAGAGGAAAAACCACATGAGGACACAGTAAGAGAGTGATTATTTGCAAGACAAGGAGAGAGGCCTCAGGAGAAACCAAACCCTGCTGATACCTTAGACTCCCCACCTCCAAAATGTGAGAAAATAAAAGTTTGTTATTTAAGCCAGGGGTCCCTAACCCCCAGTTAGGAATTGGGCCACACAGCAAGAGGCAGGCGAGCAGGTGAGTGAAGCTTCATTTATATTTATAGCTGCTCCCTATCCCTCTCATTACCACCTGAGCTCTGCCTCCTGTCAGATCAGAATCAGAGCTCCCACTGATTCTGCATTCTGGTGAGTTATATAATTATTTCATTATATATTACAATGTAATAATAGTCTAATAGAAATAAAGTGCACAATAAATGTACCGGTAATGTGCTTGAATTATCACAAAGCCACCCTCCCACCTGCCCCCAGTGTGTGGAAAAATTGTCTTCCATGAAACCCGTACCTGGTGCCCAAAAGATTGGAGGCTGCTGGTTTAAGCCACCCAGTGTGTGGTATTTTGTTATAGCAGCTCTAGTCAACTAATACAATGACACTCTACTCAGGTATAATATAATATTTTTTAAAGAATGAAAATGTTTACAAAGCATTTTTACTTAGTAAGGGTAACAGAAATGCAATAGACTTTCAGTTAACTGGCACCCATGGGGATTGGTAGATGCCAGATAAATGTAAGTAGACTCTCCATTATTAACCAGCACTCATGCCAGATAAATGTACGTAATAGTATTTCTTTGATATTTTTGCCAGTTGCTTGAGAGTGGTGATTGCTTGAGTTTTGGTGAACAGAGAGTCTACTGCAGTTTGAAATAGGAAACTGACTTGCTTTTCATAACCCAGTAAATCACGTACCCCACCGCCTTCTACCACGAATGCTACACCATAAACTGTAGGGAAGGGGAGGGGGGCAGTGCCTGGAATGAAAAGGCCATTGATGGGTTTTGATTTTCAAAAGCTGACTTTGTTGATTCCACATTGAAATAATAGTTTTGAAAGCCAGGTTTTACACAGAGAGAAAATGTTTATTTTCTGAATTTTAAAAGCTCCCTTTATATGCGGGCAGTTAGGTCTGGCATTTAGACCTCTAAGCCTTAGGTAGAGAGAACTGAGGTTGTTTCATAAGGGAGGTGCTGAAGGGACAGGAAGAGGAAAGTAGGAGGTAGAGGTAAAATAATCAGATATCCGTGCCTGGGCTTCGTTCCTTGGAGGAGAGCTGTGTTGGTAACACCTGGGTAGTTTGAGGGAATTCCAAAACAGTGGCTCTGTCCCTCACTTTTCCAGGTACAGACTCGGGAAATGTCAAGTCCCAGAGAATTGCTGCATCCAACGTGGTGGCACCCAAGTGGTGAATTAGGAAGTTCAAACTGAGGGAAGCCGGGATGGCTCAGTGGGTTGAGCGCTCCCTATTAAGCCCTGGGGTCCAAGGATCAATCCTGGCCCTGGCCCATGTAGACCCACATGCTGAACTGAACTGGGGTGTGGCCCCAGTTTGGTTCTCACCGGGGCAAGCTTCCCATGTGGGCCTCTAGCTCGTGGGGGTGTGCCTCCCATGTGGGAGGCCCCTGGCCTGGTTCCCATCCTGTGTGGCCCCTGCCTGGCCACTGCCCACCTGTGTGAAATGAAACAATATTGAAAACTGGTGACATACAACTATGGCGGCTACTGTGGGCCCTCCCCCTTCTCTCTGTCTGTGTCTATCTCTATTTCTCTATCTCTGTCAAAAACAATAACATTTATCTTTAAAAAAAAAAAAAAAGGAAGTGCAAACTGCCCAAGTTTAGACATCGTTCCTCTCTGATCTCCACCCTTTGCTACTTGAAGGAAGGCTCTGGACAGAAAGGATGGAGATAGTCACACCCTGGAAGTGTCTTAGGCTCCTGTGTGGCATAGAAAAGATTCAGATGGTCTGTGTGCTTCTAGTGCTTCCAGTGGAGCACGCATTATAGAAGGTAGCTGAGTTGAGAGCCATGGGGCCACTCAGGGCACCTGGGACCTGTAGTAGAGACGGTGGGTAGACAGCCAGGTCAGGGGATGAAGGAGGACATTGTCAAGGTCAGAGCATTTGTAACATATTGCCAGCTAGTTAGAGCCAAGATAGCAGCTTTGGGAGGAGAGGAGCGAGCAGGATGCTTATGATCATGTGGGAAGAGAACCTTTGACTCCTGAATAAAGGCTCAAACTTGGATACAAGTTTTCTCTCCTGTAGCTAAGCTCATGTCAGCTTTTCCTTACAATATCTGAAAGGCAGGTGGGGGCAGAAATCTTGAAGGATGATTTTCCCTGAAAGAGACCAAAGTAACCCAAATAAAACAGTGTTAAACTGGAAAAGACAGATATATTTAGCTGGCAAGTTTGTACATCCTTCCTCTCTAATCTCCACCTTTTTCTACTTCAAGGAAAAGTGGAGTAACATGAAAAACAAAGAAGTAACCTTTTCTGGCACCTGTGAATGCAGTAGATGGCATTATTAACCTACTGTACCACACGTGTGATTTCTTCTGACTTCTCTAAAGATTTGACCCCCCCAGCTTCTGCCTCTGAGCTTTTTGGTAGGTAAATAAAAATCAAAAGACAGGCTGATTATTCCTTAGATCCTTGATTTAAAATTATGTTCTGGGGAAGCCAGGATGGCTCAGTGGGTTAAGTACTCACTTTGAAGCTCCGGGGACCGAGGATCGAATCCCAGCCCCGGCCCGTGTGGACCCATATGCTGAACTGGGGAGTTCCCCCAGTTTGGCTCTCACTGGGGTGAGACCCTGGTCCAGTTCCTGCCCTGTGCAGCCCTGCACCCAGCTGTGGAATGAAACTATGTGGAAAAAGCAATGATGTGCAACTAAAGAGACTGTTCTGGGCCCTCCCCCTTCTCTCTGTCTCTGTATATCTCTCTGTATCAAAAACAATAAAAATAAATCTTAAAAAAAAAAAAGATTATGTTCTGTGGTATGCCATTACTTTGCTCATGGATAATATAATGCGTCCCAATAATATCATGCAAGCAACATTTTGATTTTTTTGTGTCTTTATTTTAATGGGCTAGCATAGGAGGTGGCAAGCTTTTGCTGAGGATCAGATGGTAAATAGTTTAGGCTTTGGGAGCCACTTGATCTGGTGTGACTATCCAATTTTGCCATTATATTGCAAAAGCAGCCATAGATAACGTCTACATGCATGGGCATGGCTGAGGTCCAATAAAACATAATGTATGGACACCAAAATTTAAATTTTAGGTCATTTGCATGTGCCACAAAATATTTTTTTTTTTTGATTGCCCTCTCCCCAACGATTTAAAAATATCAAGACTATGTTTAGCTTGCAGGCTGCACAAAAACATTCGATGGGATTTGGTCACCAGGCTGTAGTTCGCCAACCCCTGGGCTAACAAAGAACTGCAGATCTTTTATAGATAAACTAATGCACTTGAGTCCATCCCTAATTTAAAAAAAAATTAATGGCAGAGAGGAATTTTTTTGGGGGGGAGGGTTGGGATGGGGAAAAGGGGATGCAAAAATCTGTTATCAGTTCTTGTTTAAGCCTGGATATTTGATTAAAAAAGTATATCAGATGTTGTTTGCTTAGTGCAATTCCCCTCCCCCCTTTTTAAAGTCTGTGTCTGCCAATGGCGGTGTTAGAAAATGCTATTTTGATAAGGAAATAATGAGATCATGACAGTCAGCACTGACACATGATGCCTGTGAGAACAAACTTTACCAGCTGCCAGGGTTTGAAAAGAGGGAAGATTATAGTTTTTACGTTGAATGTTATTTAACTTGTTATGATGCTGTCTGCACAAGAAGAACACATGGAACTTGTGGAGGGGGTGGGGAGGGGGGAGTGTAAGGGATGTCTCTCCTGTCTCATAGGCACTCCTACAGTCTTTTCTTTGCTTCTGCTCTTTATTTTGCAAGCTGCTGACCACCGTTATTTATTACTCAAGTGTGGCCTGCAGACCCCACCATCAGAAGTCAAACTAGCTGCTGTGGTCATCAGTCAAGTCCAAGGTTGACAGTCGTATAGCCAGGGTTCCTGGATGTTGCAGAGATAATAATTGGGGAGCATCCACCTGCCATGGCTGGGAAGAGAGAAGAAAGAAGAGTGGTCAAGATGGGACAGGAGTTACCATTGCTAGGAATGCTGACACTGAACTTCCCAACTTCCTACCATAATACAGCCACCCCTACATAGTTAATGATCAGTCTCACTCTTTCCTGAAAATGTGCTTAACAATAAGTGTTTTAGAGAGTGGGATACTTATTTTTTTCAGTGCAAATAATAATAGTGCTTCTGTGGTCACCTAAAACCTCAACTATCGTTTTTCTCCCCTGAAAGTTAAAACCAACCAACCAACCAACCACCAAAATACTCTTAAATATCTATATGAAACCCACTAAACATTTCTGAATAAAATAAAGCATTCTGATGCCTCAGATGTATACCAGTTAGCCAGCTCTGTAATGGGTCTCTTTGTGGGACATATACATTACGGAGCCACATAGGTTATAATGATGTTTTTCCTCTAAGTCATGCCATGGACATGCACTACAATGTAAGTCCATCGTTATGAAATAAGTGTCACAAGCATTCAAATTTCTCCACACTGACCCCTGGTTGTTAGAGCCCCCAGGTGCCCTGGGGGTCTAACATGAAAACCAGAAAGGGTGGTGGGGGAAGAGAATAGAATTCTGCATCCTCCATCTGGGCTCAGGCTACTTCATGTGCTCACTGGTTCAGGCATGCATGCTTCTTACAGTCGATTTTAGATTCGGATAATGAATTCTGGGTGAATAGTTTTGCAAAAAAAGTAGCATATTTTCTGAATAGTGCAAGTTTGGATAAAGATCTCTGTTTTCTACAAGTATGTAAATACAAAACCTAGACTAGTACTGACAATCCACCTAAGGCCAGGATTTGGAAGGAGTTTCTAAGAACAAGGCCAAGGAAATCCCATCACAAGTAAAGTAATGAACCACCCATGTTCAGCCTGCTTCCAGTTTGAAATAAGGTCAAATGCCTCTTAGTCCTCACCCTGAATCAAAAACTCAACTCTGGAACCAACCAAAGAATTGTAACACCCTCCCTCTTGGGCTGCCCTTTGAGGCAGCTTCATACAGCATGTTCGCCACTCTATCTTCTCAGCGCTCACCTCCTGAATATAATTTGTACCACATCCATACAATGGCCTCATTTCCAGAGAAGGACAGGAAGGCTGGGCGTGGGATGGGGGTGGGGTGGGGGCGTGGGGGAGGGGGAGAAAGAGAGAGCAGTGGCATTAAGGAGAACTCCACTGTGTCCTGGTGCATCCTAGAAAGGGCGATCAGGCCTCTCAAGGAACTACCATAGGCGAAGTCAGACAGGAAGAGAGCTGGCAGCAGGTCCTCAGGGTGATATATTTTTAAGGACTTTAATCGCTACTTAAGTTAAAGAAACAGACTGTGGAGGTGGAAGAGGATTCCATGTTAAGTGCAGCAGAAAGAGTAGATGATGACATCCTAGATAATGGAAAGTGGGTTAGTAGACAAGTACATCATCCTAATATCCAACTGAGGGTCTGAGGAGTCCTTGTTCTATGAAATAATAGATTTCCTTAGTGTGTAAGTTGAATCAAGATAGCTTATGATTGGGAAGGTAATCAGAGCACCAGCAAAATGAAAACCTTCATGAGAAGTTGCAAAGCCTAGAGCTACTATAGTGAATAAGCTAAATTAGGAATGTGAGAAACAAATCTGAAAAGTTCTTGGAAAATATAAAGGACAAGGCCACTGTGAGAGAAGACTAAAACAATAAATATAGATGATAGAATTTGGAGATTCAACCCAAGGTTTACAAGAGCTCCCTAAGAAACAGAACAACGGAAGCAGAAGCAACAATCAAAGACAAAATTGAGGAAAGCATTGTGGAAAAAAAGCAGTAAGTGTGTACATAGAAATGAATCATCATGATTCAAAATGAGTCTATGAAAACAGCATCTCACTTCCTGGAAAGAGTTTTGAATGACAAGGATAAAGAAAATGATCTTTATACCACCCATGCATTCTTCTTGAGAAAAACTGCCAACTTAAAGATAAATCTAAATTAAGAACCCAACCATGAGTAAACTATTGCATAAAAAGACTTCCAGGTGAAGAACTTTCTTGGTTTGGGATCAAATTCAGGAATTTCTATGGACCACCTGCTTTCCAGATAATTCTACAGCCTGAGGATGAAACTCATCATGCCAGTTCTTTTTCTTCTTCTTGTTTTTTTAAAAAAATATTAATTTTATTGTTTGAGAGAAGGTGTGAGAGAGAGAAGGGGGAGGGCCCAGAGCAGTCTCCATAGTTGTGCGTTAATAGTTGTGACAGAGTTTCATTCCACACAGGTGGGTGTGGGGCAGCACAGGGAGGGAACTGAATTGGGGGCCTCCTGTATGGGAGGTGAGAACCTTTGTTGCCATCCTAGTGGCTACCAGTCCTGTCACAGTTTAGCATACGGGACTGCAGAGGCTGGGGTTGGGAATCGAACCCTGGACCTCCCAATTACTAGGGAAGAGCTCAACCACTGAGTTATCTTGGCATCATCTCGACATGCCTTTTCTTTCTTCAACTAGTCCTCTTCTGCTTCAACTCCTTCCTTGGGCCAGGAAATACATTTTTTGTTTCCCACCCTCCTACCCATGGTTAGCATGTTTCATTTCTGTGTGTGTGTGTGATTAGTATTATAAACACCTAAAATAATAATTGGTGCTGATATATGCTAACTAAAAAAATGGCTTTATTTGACATGTTTGGGACTCTGGGCTAAAATAAATAGAAGAAGAAAAAAAAGCTTTTTTCTTTCTTTCTTTCTTTCTTTTATTAACCTTTTAGGCAGAGCTATATGGACCAAGGTAATAGACATTCTCATGGTTTTATAGAAACTCAAGTAATGATTTTATGCATCTAAAAGAACCCTTATTATAGGAGTTATAATTTTTGTTTCAATTAATCAATTTTTAAAAAGCTCCTTTTTTTAGAGCAATTAAAGGTTCATATTAAAATTGAGAGGAAGGCGAAACTAGGATGACTCAGTGGGTTAAGAGCTCGCTTTGCAGCCCCGGGGACTGAGGATCGAATCCTGGCCCCAGCTGGTGCGGACCCATATGCTGAACTGGGGTGTGCTTCCCATGCAGGAGGCCCCAGTTCGGTTCTCGCCCCCTGGTTTGACCCCTGGCTCGAGAGGACATGCCTCCCGTGCGGAGGCCCCCAGTTCAGTTCCTGCCCTGCACAGCCCCACCCATCTGTGTGGAATGAAACCATGTTAAAACTGATGACGTACTAATATGGAGACTGCTCTGGGCCCCTCTTCTTCTCTCTCTCTGTCAAAAACAGTAAAATAAATCTTTAAAAAAATTGAGAGGAAGATAGAGATTTCCCATATACCCTCCCATATGCATAGCCCCTCCCATTATCAACATTCCCACCGTCTAAAATGTCATCTAATTAGAATCATGCAGTATGTAACTTTTTCAGATTGGCTTCTTTCATTTAGTGATATGCATTAAAGGTTCTTTTATGTCTTTACATGGCTTGATAGGTCATTTCTTTTTAGTATTGAGTAATGTTCCATTGTCTGGATGTCCCACAGTTTATTTATCCATTCACCTACTGAAGGACATCTTGGTTTCTTCCAAGGTTTGGCCGTTATGAATAAAGCTGCTACAAACATCTGTGTGCAGGTTTTGGTATGAACATAAATTTTAGCTTCTTTGCGTAAATCCCAAGGAGTGTGATTGCTGCATCTTATGCAAGAGCATGTTTAGTTTTTTAAGAAACTGCCAAACTGCTTTCCAAAGTGTCTATATCATTTTGCATTCCCACCAGCAATGAATGGGAGTTCCTTTTGCTCCATATCCTCATGAACATTTGTTGCTGCCAGTGTTTTGGATTTTGGTCATTCTAATATGTGTGTAATGGTATCTCATTGTTGTTTTAATTTGCATTTGCCTGATGACATATGATGTGAAACTTTTCTGTCATCGGTGTAGTTTCCATGAAGTAGCTGTTAAGGTCTTTGGCCCATTTCAAAAATCGAGTTGATCATTTTCTTTTTTTAAGTTTTTTTTTTTTTAAGATTTATTTTTATTGTTTTTGACAGAGAGACAGAGAGAGATATACAGAGACAGAGACAGAGAGAAGGGGGAGGGCCCGGAACAGTCTCCATAGTTGCACATCATTGGTTTTTCCACATAGTTTTATTCCATAGATGGGCGGGGCTGCACAGGGCAGGAACTGGGCCGGGGTCTTCACCCTGGTGAGAATTGAACTGGGGGCACTCCCTAGTTCAGCATATGGGTCCACACAGGCCGGGATTTGATCCTCGGTTCCCAGGGCTGCAAAGTAAGCGCTTAACCCATTGAGCGGTCCCGGCTTCCCCAGGGTTGGTCGTTTTCTAATTAAGTTTTAAGAGTTTTAAGAGTTCTTTGTATATTTTGGATAACAGTCCTGTATCAGATATGTATTTTGCAAATATTTTCTTCTAGTCTGTGGCTTGCCTTTTCATTCTCTTGACATTGCCTTTTGCAGAGTAGAGAATTTTAATTTTAATGAGGTTCAGATTACCAACTCTTTCTTTCATGGATTGTGCCTTTGTTGTCTTATCTATTAAGTCATTGCTAAATGCAAGTTCACTGAGATTTTCTCTTATGTTATCTTCTAGGAGTTTTATAGTTTGCATTTTACATTTACATCTGTGATCCATTTTGAGTTAACTTTTGTGAAGGGTATAAGGTTTGTGTCTAGATTCAGTTTTTCACATGTGGATATCCAATTGTTCCAACATCATTTGTTAAACAGACAGTCTTTGATCCATTGTATTGCCTTTGCTCTGTCAAAGATCAGTTGACCATATTTATGTGGGTCTGTCTCTGTATTCTCTATTCTGTTTCATGGATCTATTTATCCTTTTGCCAATATACTTTCTTTTCATTTGTTTTAGTTTTGACAAACTAATATGCCACCTGGTGGTCATCATGTTCCTCTTTTTCTTAATATTGTTAACATATTTAGTGACCATATTTTTATTGTATCACACAGAGTGTTGGAGTCCAGAGGTATAAAATATTTATTTGCTTAGCCCATGTAGTTTCCCATGAGCCCCTGCAGAGTGTGTTTCTCCCAGACATCTTAAATGCTCATTCTCCTTAGGTGTCCCCTCCTTTTGTCCCTCTGTTCTCTCACGCGATGGCCTTATTAACCTCTCTGTCTCCTCTCAGCATCCTACCTGACTTCTGGGGGTAGGTGTGGAGGCAGCATCAACCCCTCAAATCCTGTGTGTAACGGAAGGAACATGAATTCTCACAGAAATGGGTAAATGCTATAATCACTATCCCCATTTTACAGATGAGGAGACTGAAGCACAGAGAGATTAAGAAACTAGCTGAAGCACATACAGTTAGAATCTGGTAGGACTCCAGAACCCTGTATTATCTGTGCTGTAAGGATGGGAGCTCATAGGTCAATGGGCTGTGGACTGATCAGTGGGAAGGACTCAAACTGCAGGCTACGTCAGGACAGACCTGAAAAAGCAGGCCCAGCTGATGTTAATAGAAGGAGTTCCAGAGTTAGGTGACATCTGATAGGCTGGGAAGCAGGCTATTCTGTTTGGGAAATCCAACTAGAGGTGAGGGCTAGCCTTTGGGATAGGTGGATGTCGTATGTCAATTAAAATGTCTAAGAACAGGACATCATGTGGAAATTTAGTGGGACAATCAGGTGATTATCAACAGAGAGGTCTGGGGTGCCTCATTCCTGGGAGCACTAGCGAGCAAAGCAAGGGTCTTGACTACCAGACAGATTAATGATGGAGAATCTCAGGTGTTAGGGATTTAAAGTCTCAATAAATAGGCCCTTTTCTCTATTGAGTTTGGAGCTAATTGAGAGGCAGGAATCAGGCAATGGAAGCCAACATTTTATTGAGATATTGTTTTATTTTTTCAATTACAGTTGACATACAATATTATATTAGTTTCAGGTATACAACACAGTGATGAGGCATTTGTATAACGTATGAAATGATCATCCTGATAAATTCAGTTAATACTACTAATTCCCCATGCTATACTCTACATCCCCGTGACTATTTTGTAACTACCAATTTGTACCTCTTAATCCTCTCCCCCTTACTCACTCCCACTAACCCCCCATCCAACAACTATCAATATGCTCTTGTATCTAGGCCCTTGTTTCTGTTTCATTTGTTTGATTATTTGGTTCTCTAGATTCCACATATAAGTGACATCACATGCCATTTGTCTTTCTCTGACTTACTCCACTTTGCACAATACCCTCTAGGTTCACCATGTTGTTGTAGATGTCAAGGTTTCATTCTTTTTATGGCTGAGTAATATTCCATTGTGTAAATGTCACCTTTTCTTTATCCATTCATCCATTGATGGACACCCAGGTTGCCTCTATATCTGGGCTACTATAAATGATGCTGCAATGAACATATGAATGCATGAGTCCCTTTAAAGTGAGTTTTAGGTTCCTTTCAGGGGTGTTAAACTGGCGGCCCGCAGGCCGGAGGTAATTTTTTGTGGCCCACGATGCTCTGAAATAAAATAAAGGCTATTTTCTTCATAACAATTTTTTCTATTTTTATTTTATTTCAGAGCATTGTGGGCCACAAAAAATTACCTCCAGCCTGCAGGCCACCAGTTTGACACCCGGTTTAGATCAATACCCAGAAGTGAAATTACTGGATTCCTCTTTGTCTCTTGTTACAGCCTTTTTTTAAAACTCCATTTTGTCTGGTATAAGTATTGCTGTGCCAACTTTTTTTTTTTGTTTCCATGTTCATGAAATATCTTTTTAAATCCCTTTACTTTCAGTCTGTGTGTGCCTTTCAATTTGAAGTGAGTCTCTTATCGGCAGCATATGTATGGGTCTTGTTTTCTTATCCATTCACCCACTCAATGTCTTTTAATTGGAGCATAGAGTTCATTTACATTGATAGCAATTGTTGATAGATATATAGTTATTGCCATTTTAATCATATTTTTAAATCTTTTTTTTCTTCTTAAGAAAGTGCTTTTTACAATTCTTGTAATACAGGTTTGGTGGTAATGAACTCTAGCTTTTTCTTGCCTGGGAAGTTTTTTTATCTGTCCTTTGATTCTAAATAATAGCTTTTCTGGGTAGGGTAATTTGGTTTTAGGTTCTTGCTTTTCATCACTTTGAATATTTTGTGCCAATCCTTCCTGGCCTCCAAAGTTTCTATCGAGAAATCAGCTGACAGTCTTATGGGAGCTTCCTTGTAGATAACCACTTTGTTTTCTCTTGCTGCTTTTAAGATTTTCTCTTTTATCTTTAACCACTGGCATTTTAGTTATGATGTGTCTTAATGTGCGTCTCGTTGGGTTCATCTTGTTTGAGACTCTCAGCCTTTTTTAGACTTGTATTTCTATTTCCTCCACCAGGTTAGGAAAGTTTTCCGTCATTAATTTTTCAAATACGGTAGGTTTTCAATTCCTTGCTCTCTCTCTTCTCTTTCTGGTACCACTATGATGCAAATGTTGGTCTACTTGTTATTGTCCCAGAAGCCCCTTAAACTATCCTCATTTTTTTGATGATTTTTTCTTTTGCTGCTGATTGGGTAGTTTCCGTTACCTTATCTTCCAAATCACTGATTCAGTCCTCTTCTTCATATAATCAACTGTTAATTCCCTCTAATGTACTTTCAATTTCAGTTATTGCATTCTTCATTTCTGACTAGTTCTCATTTTATATTTTCTATCTCCATTTTTATGTTTCCTATCTCTTTGTTGAAGTTCTCCCTGAGATCATTGAGTATCCTTATAACCGTGCTTTGAACTCTGCATCTGGTAGATTGCTTGTCTATATATTTTTTCATTTCTTTTCCTGAAGATTTGTTCTGTTCTTTCATTTGGGACATGTTTCTTTGTCTCCCCATATGAGTGCCTCCCTGATTTTGTTTCTATGTATTAGGTAGAGCTGCTATGCCTCCTGGACTTAGTAGAATCCTGATATAGTAGGTGTCTTGTGGGGCCCAGTGGTACAATCTCCCTAGTCATCTGAACCAGGTGCTCTAGGTATGTACCTTGTGTGGGTTGTGTATGCCCTCCTATTATAGTTGAACCTTGGTTGATGTTTGTACATCAGTGGGAAGGATTGATCCTTAGGCTGGTTGATTGTGAGGATTGGCCATAACTACAGTGAAGGCACAGTTGTGCAGGGGCTGATCTTGCAAAGCAGAATTCAGATTAGCAGGGCTCTGGTGCTTGCCCAGTCTGCCCTTTGGGTGTGTTATTTATGGAGGTGGTTGGGTGGTGCTTTGGTGTTATCTGAAGCTGGCCAGTGGGTATGTTGGTTCTAGGACCTCTTGAGGGGAGCTCTATTGCAGGCCAAGGTTAGTTGCTGCCTGTGCACTGTCCAGGGCCACTTGGTGTGAGCTACAAAGGGATCTGCAGATCACTGCCACTTGTGCTGGTCTTGGAAGTGCATGGGAGAGGTTAAGCTATAAATGGAGGCCAGCTGCTGGTAGGCTGGGCTTGGGGCTGCTTAGAAAGAGGTATGGGGCACATTGAGTCAAGATACTGCTTATTGGGTTTGTGAACCTTTGAGAGATTTTGGGAAAGTCCATAGCATGAGCAAGACAGACTGTTTGCATGAAAAAGTCACTGGAAGCAGCTTGGGTGGGCCCACAGATTGGGTGAGACAGCGTCTCAGAATCACCAGGGTGGGGCAAACAGTGTTAGCCAGGTTGATAGACTCAGATATGGTGGCTACATGCTATGTGTGGGGAAGGCTCAACAAAGGAACAATGGCTTTTGCCAGCACTTTTGTCTGGGAGAAAGCTTCTTCTTCAGCCCTCACCCTGTATCAAGACAAGCCAGTTTCTCTCCATCTGTCCCTGGCATTTTTTGCTTGGCTGCCCCAGTGCTAGAGCTCAGGGTAAGTGAATTTTTTCAGCTAGTAAGTCTGTGTGTGTGTGCCCTTTAAGATGAGTGCCTGGTACTCTAGCAGTCCTCTGTTTTACTCAGCCACAATCTCCTCTCGGCTTCATATCTAGAAGTTGTGGGGACTTCTCATCTCAGCACTGGAGCCCTGGGCTGAGGAGTCTGGTGTGGGGCTAAAACCCCTTTCTCCTCAAGGAGTGGGCTTCACAGCCAGGATATCCTTCCTGATTTTCAGACACCACATGTGGTTGTAAGCCAGTTCAGTGTCTCCACCTCTACTAGCAGTCTTGCGGTGCCTTCTTCTGTTTGCCCTTAGTTATAGGACTTCTGTTCAACTAGACTTCAGACGATTCTCTGTGATGGCTTTTCTGTAGTTTCGTTGTAATACTGATGTGGTCATGAGAGGAGGAAAGCACAGCATTTACCTACTTTGCCATCTTGACTGAACCTAGTCAAATGATCACCTTCCTATCGATGAAACTTTGAAGAACATGGCTTATGTCAGTAGGTGAGGAAAATTCCTGAAACTGAATTCCAAAATCAAGTGGACTTAACCCTAGTCACCAACGCACTTGGGCACCCTGGCCTCCTCCATGGGGATAGGGCCTTTCATCACATAAAAGAAAGTAGAACAGGACTCGCCATCCATGGGCAGCTGGAATATGCTGAACACGTTTATCGTTCCCAAATGAGTTATCCTAGTCCCCAAGGACATAACAATGAGGTTTAACTACATACAACGAATAAGCAGAAGGAGAAACAATTTCCCTCCTTGCTACCTCTATTACAAAGAACATTGGGACATAAGATAGAGATTCTGTTGGTACACCGAGATGCAAAGTGAAGGGCAAATTACAGAAATAAGGCAGAGATTCAGTCACTTGAACTGGAAGAGAGGTCAGGAAGTTGATGACAGTGTTGCAGGGTAAGTTTCTACATATTGGGTCAAATTCCCAACCAGGAAAAACAACCAGTTGCAACAGCCTCCTAATGGGTTGCTCTCGGTTCACTCTTGCTCCACTACAGTCTGTTTGCCACACAGTAGCCAGAGAGAACTTCCTTAATTCAGACCTCGTCTCCTAAAATCTCTTCAATGGCCATCCACTGCATTGTCCACCAGGCACCACAATATCTGTCCTTGCTCAGCTCCCCCAACTCATCTCCCACTCTGCTCTATCCTTTCCTTAGCTTCAGCCATACTGGACTTGAACAATCCAAAAGTTGTTCCTGCCATAGGCTTTCCCATCAGTCATTCCCTTGGACTATGTTTCAGTTATCTGTTACTGCATAACAGATTACCTTACAACTGAACAGTTTAAAACAACAACCATTTTATTATTTAGCACAATGCTGTGGGTCAGGAATTTTGAAGGGTTCGAGTGGGCAATTCTTCTGTTCCATGTTGTGTGGGTCTGAATCCCATGCTGGTACTTGGCTGGTGGATGGGCTGGTCTGGAGGGTCTAAGATGACTTCACTCACACATCAGTCCCTGGGAAGGGATGTTTGGAAGGCTCTGAAAGGTTCTGAAAGTTCTGGAAGACTGGACCCTGCTCTCTCTTCTGGAACTCTTAAGACATTTCTTTTTTAGTTGGAGTCAGGAGGTGGACCTATTAAACCTGAATTTATAGGGTTGAGATTGAGGCATCAATATGCAGTGATGTTCTTCAGAGGATTTCACTATGCAGGCAAGCTGAAGATGTATGATTTGCAATATTTTCTCCCATTCTATAGGTGGTCTTTTCACTTTCTTGATAGTGTCCTTTGATGCACAGAAGTTTTTAATTTTGATGTAGTCGAATTTATCTATTTTTTCTTTCATTGCTTTTGCTTTTGTTGTCACGTCTAAGAATCCATTGCCAAATCCAAGGTTGTCACAATTTACCCTTATGTTTTCTTCTTGGAGTTTTATCAGTTTTTGTTTTTACATTTAGGTCTTTGGTCCATTTTGAGTTAATGTTTGTATATGACAGTGGGTAGGCATTGGAATTTTGATACGCCTTTGTAATGATTCTAATGGAAGCCAAGGTTGAGGGTCACTGCTCCAAATAGTTGAGGAAGAAGAGCTAGAGGCTGTATATATTTGAAGAAGGTGTCATAGACTTGGGCTGAAAGTCAAGAGCTGGTACTCCCTGAATTGGTTAATTTGCTGTGGAGAGAATTCAGTCTTAGTATCCACTCTATAGGGCAATATTTAAGGAAATCAGGAGAACTCACTTCTCTGGTCATCAGCGTATTAGAATCATTTAGTGTGCTTGTTAAGAAGGCAGATTGCTGGGCCCTAATTCAGACCAGTGAATCTGAGTCACCAAAACACATTTCCATGTTTTAAAATGTGGCTCGTATGTGCACTATTTGAGAAACACTGCCTTAAGTCCATCACTATGAACATTAATAATCACCGTGTGAAAGCTAGAGAAAGTAGGTCAAGCCTAAATTGTTGTGATTCTCTGACACACACTGGACGTAACTTCCTTCAGGAAAGAACTACTATACAATTTTAACTTTTAATTTGTATTATACATTCACCTAAAAATAGAGAGTATAAAGTTCAGTTACATAATATTCCAAACAAAGTACATGACTGTCTGTCTACCTAAAAATATACTCGTACATTTATTCCAAAAAGATACCAAAGGAGTTTTATCCAAATGATTTTGTATCTTCAAGAAATTAAACTTCTTTCCCGTTTTTAGCAGAGTAATTTGTCTTTGTTGGATTCTAAACTTCTCTAATATCAGTAAAAGATGTTTTGTCTTCTCTGAATTCTGCACCTCCATGACAGGAAGCTTGTCCCCACTACCTGGCTCTCTAGCCAATGCACTGGGCTGAGTTGACATTAAGAGTGTCACCCATCAGAAAAAACATACAGCTCAATCAGTTGCATTTGTTCATTATTCTGAGAATATATTTTTTTGTCTTCAAAAATGACAACTGGGCCAGTGTTCCTACCCAAGCGGTAACCTATATCTGAGGAAATGGAGCATCGATAACAGCTCACCGCCACCTCTACTGTCTAGACTGTTTTATTGTTGTCAACAGGACCATTTTATAAAGTGTAACTGTTGTGCTCTCGTAAGTTGAGTGCGATCTAGAACAAAGCACGCTGGAACAGACTGGCAGGACAGCAGAGGTGGGGGTGAGCTGTAACTGATGACACTCCATTTCCTCGGGTATAGGTTACCGATTGGGTAGGAGCACCGGCCCAGCTGTAGAGGCCATTCTTCCAACTGTATAGACACAAATTATAAGGTGCAATGTTCCAAAGCATTGGCACGCCAGGCTACATTCAACTAAGAATTGAAGTTTGGATAGCCAATGCAGAGAGTGATGTACTCATATATAAGGCAACCATGTGGCCTCAGCTAGCGTAATATCTGTACATTTGTGACATTAATCACCCATGTTCAGGGGAAGGCAGGAAATAGACAGTGAGCTCTGACACTCAGGGGAATGATGGGAGCTGACAGAGGCATTGGGAACATAGCCAAGCTGGCTAGGTTCAGGGCAGAACAGGGGCCTTGGTGGCAAGTGGGGTGAAAGGCATGGGAACTGGGAATTAGAGCTGAAGGGTAAGCACATGACCAAGCTGACATGCTTCAGGACCCTGGTGGGCCACAGCATCTACTGTCCTACACACCTGACCAGAACTCCTAATCAGAAACCTGAGAAATGTGTTGTCCTGAATGGCTGGGTCTACCCCTTAGTAGCGGTGGTAATGTATGCTGTAGAAAGGGATGACTTTGAAAAGAGAGGAACATCAACAAATCAAGGCTTCACTGTATTTCAAAACACCATACTGAATTGTGCATGAATAGTTATGGCTTAAGGAGAGGGAGCTTGTCAGAACTACAAGAGCACTGTGGTTTCTTTTGATGTCTACCCCCCATTTCTCGCTCTCTCCTAGCCTCTAGCTAAAATCGCTGGGATCATTCTCCAGTCAGACTCTTCTTTTGATTCCCCATGATTCCCCTCATTACTACCCACCCCCCTCCAGGAAACTGGATACACACAGGGGGAATTTTCCTCTTATGGACATTTCCAGTTCCCCTTTTACACTGTACCTCCTTCCAGAATTATATTTTTCTTTTTCTTGAGGCTTATTCTTGAGCCCACTATTTGCAGTTACCCAAATAATGGGTGGTATCATTTTTTACCTCATTTTCCTGGACTTTATCTTTACCAGGTCCTGGCTGCTGAATCTATTGATGGTTTCCACTCTTGGATCTGGGCCCAACTCAGGAATTATATCCACAATTTTATTTCCAACATCCAACCCACTCTCCGAATAGCAAGCCCAGAGTGCCCACCCAAGTTGCTTTTCACAAGACTCCTTTCCCAGTAGATCTAATCTACGCTATTGTTCCATTTTCCATAGTCTTTCCAATTTCTCTACCTACTAATTCAAGCTCACTGAAGAAGCTGGTGTTGCTATGAAGCAAAGGTACTTGGCCAGTCTAGTTCTTGCTCATTCCATCCTCTGAGGTAGGAGGACTCAAAAGAGCCCTAGTCTCTAGTCACTAGCTGCTCACCTCCTAGTCTCCCAGAATGACCACTCTGCTCTGCCTGCATCTCTATTATTGTCCCCAAACTTTTGTTGCCATTTCTCACCCTCCTAAAATTAACCCTTTACTTCACCACACCTGACCTTGACATGTTGTTTTGGACCTTCCTGTCACCTTTAGGGCCTTTTGTTTTTTTCTGTTGTGTCCATTTAATTAAAATAATTATTTTTAAGCTCGGTCAGTGTAAAATGCACCAGCTGTCCAGCTCTGCCTTCCTACGTTGCTCGTGTTTATAGTGAACCCCATAGCTTATAAGTATAAGTAACCCATATCATATTGGAACTGGAGCATATCATATTGCGGGAAGTAGTAGATTGGCAAGTAGCATCTCTAGTTCAGAAAGAGGCCAGCATCCAACTGCAGAACAGCCATCTGCTCAGGCAAGGCATCTCCCAGAAGGTAGATCTTCTAGCCTGGCATTTTCCCTCACCATTGCCCTGGCTGAATAGCTGCAAATGACGGTGAAGTTCATGCACTGAACATCTTCAGGGAGAAGCATTCCTATAGACTTCAGTAGGAATGTAGTCTGCTAGTGTTGAGCTGTGCATGACCTGAAAATATACTGGGAGGTTCTGAGCCTCAGTCAATGAATTAGGCCTGTTCCAGACTGTACTTGCATTGCTCAAAGACTCCAATATGTTCTGGGTGGCAGAACAGTACTGGGTTGGCTCCAGAATACAGCCTCCTGTCTACTGAAGTTCTAAACACAGTGAAAATCTTCCTTCTTCTCAGAAGGTGGAGCAGGGTTGGTGTTTAAAACAGCAAAGGCCAGCCCTGCCCACCTGCCTTGCTTCTCCTTTTGGACACTTAACCACAAAACGTCAAGTACCACACCCCCCAAAAGGGCATTATCATCCCCTTTATTTCTAGAATAGATTCCAAACAAGAAATGAAACCCAACAGGGTGTTCTGTCTGCTTATATCAAAGACGAGTGAACTCTGAGTATCTGTATTTTCAAACATTTTAAGGAATTTGTTGAGGTCAGCAAAAGTTTCTGCTAAACCCTTCGGTATGAATTCTCTTGGGGGGCTTCTTTTTCTTCTTTCAGTTCCTTTTCTCTTGCCTCTTCTTGGGCTATGTGTTCCTTTTCAGTTCCAACAACTCCTCATCAGTCAATTCCTCAGAAACCACATCTAGAAGCTCCACAATGTCATTTTCACCTACACCCAGGTTAAAATGGTTTGCCCTCTCAATCAACCACAGCCTCATTGTTTTATGCAAATTTTGTGCTATAGCCTTATGATGGCTATGATGTCACTGGGTGATAGGAATTTTTCAGTTCTGTTATAATCTTATGGGACCACGGTTGTGTGTGCAGTCCATTGTTGATCGACACCTCATTATGTGGTGCCACATTGTTTTGTGTACCATAGTTCATTTCTTTTTATTGCTGAGTAGTTTTGCATAATAGGGATATATAACATTTGGCTTAGTCATTCATCAGTTGATACAAATTTGGATTGTTTCCTGTTTTTGGCTAGTGCAAATAAAGCTATGAATATTTGTCTACAAGTCTGTGTGTGGATGTATATTTTCATTTCTCTTGGTTAAACACCTGAGTAGAATTGTTGGGTTGTCTATAAAGTGTATGCTTACCTCTATAAGAAACTGCCAAACATTTTCACCAAAGTAGTTGAATGACTTCATTTCCTCTAGTGATATAATAATTCTAGTTGTATTATAATCTTGCCAACACTTGCTTTATCAGTCTTTTCAATTTTAGTCATTCTAATTGGTGTGTAATTGTAGCTCATTGTGGTTTAATGACATTGAGCATGTTTTCATGTGCTTATTGGCCATTCACATATCTTCTTTTGTTAAGTGTTTGCTAAAATCTTTTGCCCATTAAAAAAATAAGTTGCTTGTTTTATTATTGAGCTATACGAATTCCTTTTACATTCTAAACACCTGATTTTCAAAAGTTATAAACATTTTCTCCCATTCTGTAGCTTGCCTTTGCCATTTCTTAATGGTTTCTATCAAAGAACAGAAGTTTTGATTTGATAAAATATAATTTAATAACATTTTCATTTATTGTTGGTATTTCTTGTGCCTCATCTAATAAAACTTTGTGAATCATAGGGCCATATTTTCTTCTAGCAGATTTGTAATTTTAGCTTGCATATTTAGATCTATGCTCCAATTGAGGTTTTGTGTGGTACAAAGTGTAAGTTAAGGTTCATTTTTTCCTCATATGGCTGTCAAGTTGTTTCAGCACAATTAATGGAAATGTTTAATCCATTTATAATTTTTCTATTCTGAAACATGAAGTTCTTTTTAATTAAAGTATAGTTGACATACAATATTATGTTAGTTTCAGGTGTACAGCATAATGATTTGACATTTATATATCTTACAAAGTGGTTACCATGAGAAGTCTAGTAATCATCTGTCACTGTACAAAGTTATTACCATACTGACTATTCTCTATGCTGTACATTACATCTCTGTGATTTATTTATGTTATAACTATGTCACCTTTTTTACCCATCTCCCCACCATCTAATCCTTTGAAGTTTGTTTGTTTTGTTTGTTAATTTGTTTAGTTTTTTTAGGTTCAATATATATGTGAAATGATACAGTATTTG
>PVKE010008126.1:0-48616 GCA_004027555.1 Craseonycteris thonglongyai | reverse complement strand
AGAGACAGAGACAGAGAGAGAACTGAACTGGGGGAGCTCCCAGCTCAGCACATGGCTCCACATGGGCCGGGGCCGGGACTCGATCCCCGGTCCCCGGGGCTGCAAAGTGAGCGCTTAACCCACTGAGCCATCCCAGCTTCCCCCAGTTTCTGATTTTAAATCTTACTTCAAAGCTGTCATATTTAACACAATGTGATACTGCCATAAAGATAAACATATAGACCTATGGAATAGAATCAAGAATCCAGAAATAAACCCATACATCTATGGACAGTTGATTTTCAACAACGATGCCAAGATCATTTAATGGGGGAAAATAGTCTCTTCATTCAATAATTGGTGCTGAACAACTGGATATCCACATGCAAAAGAATGAAGATGGACCCCTTCTTACACCATATATAAAAATGAACTCGCAATAGTTCAATGATTTAAATATAAGAATGACAATGATACAACTCTTAGAAGACATAGCATGAATTGTCCTGACTTGAGATTTGGCAGTTGAATCTTAGAGCAAAAGCAAAACAACAAAAGAAAGAAAAAAAAAGGACAAATTAGACTTCACCAAAATTAAAAACTATGTGCATCAAAGGACATTACAAGAAAGTGACAAGAGCCTACAGAAAGAAAATATTTGCAAATCATGTATCTGAGAAGGGTTCAGAATATAACAACAAAAATACAAATCACCCAATTTAAAAATGGGCAAATAACTTGAGTAGACATTTCCTCAAAAAATACAAATAGCCAAAAAAGCATGTGAAAAGATCACCCTTAGTAGTCACATACATGCAAACCAAAAGCCACAGATACCACTTCACACCCACTAGGATGTCTACAATTAAAAATCAAAAACAAAATAAGGTTGGTGAGGGCATGGACTAACTGGAATTCTCATACACCATTGGTGGAAATGTAAAATGGTGCAGCCATTGTGGAAAACAGTTTGACAGTTCCTCAAAAAGTTAAACACAGAATTACCATCTGCCCCAGAAATTCCACTCCCAGGTATATACTCAAAAGACTGAAAACTACTCAAATACTTACACACAAATGTTCATGGTGACACTGTCCACAATAGTCAAAAAGTAGAAACAACTGAAATGTGCATGAATGGATAAACTTTGGTATATACATGCAATGGAATACTCCTCTATTACTGAGCTATAAAAAGGAATAAAATACTGATACATTTTATAACATCAATGAGCCTCAGAAACATGCCAAGTGAAAGAAGCCTGACATAAAAAGTCACATATTGTGTGATTCCATTTATATGGAATATCCAAAATGGAGACAGAAAGCAGATTACTGGTTTCAAGGGATTTGGGGTAGGGTAGAATGGGAGTGACTTTTTAATGATATGGGGTTTTCTTTTGGGATAATGAAAGTGTTTTGAAACTAGATATAGGAGGTGCACAGCATTGTAAAATTATATACTTTAAGATGGTTAATTTTTATGTTACATGAATTTCACCTCAATTAAAAAAAACAAAAAACATGCAAATAGTAAAAGTAAATGGGTGGTGGTGATAAATTTCTTTATTACCTGTAATTAAGGAAAGCCCAGTTCTGACTCAAACTCCAATTTGGGAAACAATAGGAAAAGATTGCTAAATTAAGCCATATACGTAAATGTTTTTTTAACAAGTAAAACCAATAGCAACACCATAAGCAAAGAAAAATTTTTTAAAAATTATATCACATATAGGATTAATCATCCTAAAATACAGAGCTTTTACATATCACTAAGGAAAAAACCAAAGGTGGTTTAAAAAAAATGAATAGTTTACAAAGAAAGAAATGCAGATGGCCATTATACATATGAAATGATGCTCAAACTGATCATAAGACATATACAGATTAAAACTACACTGAGATATCATTTCTCACATATTAGATGGGAAAAAATCCAAAGTCACTATGAAAAAAATAAATGAGGGACACTATTATAGATTAAAAGAGACTTTGGAGACATAACCAAATGCAATGCATTGTTCGTATTTGGATCTAACTATAAAAGACATTTTAGGAATAATTGGAGCACATTTGAATATGGGTATTACATGATATTAGGCTATTTTTAATTTTGTTAAGTTTATTAATGGTATATGGGTAGGTAGGAAAAATTCCTTGTCTTGTAGAGATACATATTAAACATTTGGAGGTGAAATGTTTCATAATGTCTAAAGAAATATATGAAACATATAAAGAAATAGATTAAACAAGTAGAGCAAAACATGTTAATGTATTAAATATAGGAGATGAGAGTATGGGTATTGATTGTACTAGTCTCTCAATGACTTTTTAAAATATATTATTTGAAAATATTAATATAATGCTTAAAATATTAAAAAAGGTTTATGTGAAGGGTCCCTAGAAGAAAGTATAAGTTGGTTTTGACTTATGTTGAGAACCTGTGGCTCTTGGATTCTTCCTCATATGATTTATTTATTTTTTCCTCTCTTCCCCCCACATATTCAGCCTTCTTTGATGCTATGCACAGCAAGCAGGCCTCAGATAGCCCATTTTCCCCACCCCGTACTCTTCATTCACCTACCCTACCACTCCGGCAGCGCTCTGAGAAGCCCCCTTGGTGTAAGTAATCCTTTTGGAACTGCCTAAACAAAGGCCAAGAGGTATGGAGGAATTGGTGAGTGAGAGAACTTTCATGTGAGGAAAACAAAGACGAGGGTTCGAAGACCAGAAACCAGTCAGGGAAGCAGTCTCATCAGCCTTTTCTAACATGAAGAGAGGGTCTGTTTACTATCTCCTTGCCTTATTGGAGAGGCTCCTAAATGATAGTGGCCTCTTTGTGCAGGAAAAGATAGAGACTTCATTCTCCTCAGATCCTTACTTGGTCTCAGCTTTCTCAAGTGAAGATGACTTAGGAGGAAAACTGGATATATAGAAAAGCTGGGAGAAGGAAACTAGAATCTGCTACTACTTTCTACATGTCCTCTCTCTCAAGTTGTCTGTTCTCAGTTCAAGTTGAGGTGCTCCTTTTCCCCAACTCTTCTTTATAATCTCTAGCCTATCACTAATTATCCTTGGTAACAGTGTTTATTCACACTGGGGCCACAAGGAGTTCTTGGGGTTATTGTAGGGAGGAGATACCAGTGGTAATTAGAGGACAGATAAAGACCAGAGACACCAGTGACAGAAAAGCTTTTCCATATTCATCTTGCTTCAAAGGAATAACTTTTACTATTTTACTTGGATAGGACTTAAAGATTAATATGTCAGCATTGGGGTAAACAGTTATAGAATTTTGCCCTTATTCTGGCATCATGTATGTAGAAGAAACTTTCCTTCCTGACACCAAGAATTTTTTCCTTGCATTTTAGATTATCCTGTAACTTACCTTGTAATTGGCCCTTTTTACCTCTCTCCTGTACTGCTTATGGGTTCTGTGCCCATCTTGTCCCTCTCCTACTTATGTTTCTGTATAATCCCTTTGAGTTGCCTGAATCAAACCACTAGTTGAATTTATTTATTTTTTTATCTTTTTATATTTATAGAGAGTAATTATTTTATCTTCAGTGCATATTTATTTCTATTTTACTTTTGACAGATAGAGACAGAGACAGAGACAGAGACAGCTAGAGAACCGAACCGTGGGAACTCCCCAGTTCAGCATGTGGGTCCACCTGGGCCGGAGCCGGGATTCGATCCTCGGTCCTCGTGGCCTCAAAGCGAGCGCTCAACCCGCTGAGCCGTCCCGGCTTTCCCGAATTTCTTTTTTAAGATTTATTTTTATTGTTTTTGACACACAGAGAGAGAGATATACAGAGACAGAGATAGAGAGAAGGAGGAGGGCCCAGGACAGTCTCCATAGTTGCACATCATTGGTTTTTCCACATAGTTTCATTCCACAGGTGGGTGTGGGGCTGCACAGGGCAGGAACTGGGCCAGGGTCTCACCCCAGTGAGAACCGAAATGGGGGCACTCCCCAGTTCAGCGTATGGGTCCGCACAAGCCAGGGCCGGAATTCGATCCTTGGTCCTTGGCTGCAAAGTGAGTGCCGAACCCACTGAGCCGTCCCGGCTTCCCCAAAGTTGAATATTAAGGCTACTTCTATCCTTGAGAAAATTCAGCTTACAGACATTTTTTTTTAAGAGTTATTGTTTTGACAGAGAGAGAGAGAGAGAGAGAGAAGGGGGAGGGCCCAGAGAAATCTCCATTGTTGCATGTCATTAGTCTTTGACATAGTTTCATTCCACACAGGTGGGTATAGGGCCACACAGGGCGAGAACCGGCTGGGAGCCTCCCACATGGGAAGTATGCCCCTGCAGGGAGCTCCCACATGGGGAGCACACCCCAGTTCAGCATATGGGTTCACACAGGCCAGGGCTGCCACTTGATCCTCAGACCCTGGGACTACAAGACGAGCACTCAACCTGCTGAATTATCCTGGCACTCCACCCCCCCAACCCCCCCTTTTTTTTAATTAAAAAAAAATTTTTTTTTAAATCTCAGTATCAGGTGTATAGCCTCATTGGTAAGCATTTTCTTTAGGGTCTGTCTCTCTGCCCTAAATAAGCCTGGTGGCTCAAAACCATGCTCCTCTTTTTTTTTTTTGCTTGAAACATGCCTGCTGTAATCCTTTACAGAAAAGAGATAACTGGCATACCTTAAACTCAGTGACTGATGGAGCCCTTGCAGGCTCAGGCTTGCCATCTTTCCAGCTTATCTTTGATGACAAGATATTTAGGTGTCCCCTATTTCTAAAATCTATAATCATTGATATGAGTGCTTTAAATATAAAGTTATAATACCATCAATAGAATATTTGCGAAGAGAAAAGTAAATTAGTCCCATACTTGAGGTCAATGAAGAAGTAAAGGTTGGGGTAGGATTTGTACCACAGTATAACTGGAGACTCTAAGGCAGTGGTGTCCAACCTTTTGGCTTCTCTGGGCCATATTGGAAGAAGAAGAATTGTCTTGAGCCACACACAAAATACACTAACATTAATGATAGCTGATGAGCTAAAAAAAAAAAACAACCCAACTCATAGTTTTAAGAATTGGTTTGGGCCGCATTCAAAGCCATCCTGGTCCATAGGTTGGACATGTCTACTCTAAGGCCTTCATTTCACTCTGTCAGAATCTGGGAAATTAGTTTTTATATTTTATAATGTATATAATACCCACAAACTTATAATACAGGGCCTTAACTTTGGATCTATGGATGGATTTCAAGATAAAATCTTTGAACCCCAGGAATTATATGAAAAAATTAGTGTGAATAGTCATATGTACATTTTTCTGGAACAATAGTTCATGACTTTCATTAAGTTTCAAAGGGGCCAGCTTACCTCCAGAAAGGTTAATTAAGGACTGCTGCCATTTAGAAATTCCATGGCAATCTTCCAACTTCAGGTAAATCATTTCCCTTTTTACAGTTCTGATTCATGTTTTTCTACATTCTTCTGCTTACTTGTATCTTGGGCTATAAACACTTTAAAAAAATTATTCTTTTAGATTTATTATATTGTTTTAAGAGAAGGTGAGACAGAGAGAGAGAGAAGCGGGAGGGTCTGGAGCAGTCTCTATAGTTGTACATCATTAGTTGTGACATGGTTTCATTCCATACAGGTGGACGTGGGGCTGCTTGGGGCAGGAACTGAACGGGGGGCCTCCTGCATGGGAGGTGAAGGTTACAACCTTCACCGCCATCCTGGCGGTTACCAGTTGTACCACAGTTCAGCGTATGGGTTTGCACAGTCTAGGGCTGGGATTCAATCCCTGGACCTTGTGGTTACAAGGCAAGCGCTCAACCTGTTGAGCTATCTTGGCATCCCAAGAAATTATTCTTAACCAAAAATGTATCAAATTTAACTGGGAGTGTTTCAATAAAATATATTTCTCTCATCCTCCTCTTTACCCTGTACCTTTATACTAAATCTATAGAATTAGAATCTCTGGAGATGAAAATTTATATTTTTAAAAAATGTCCCATAATTTTGATATATTTGATAATATGTGTAACCCTAATTATGAACCACTGGGATAAAATATTCATATGCTTCCAAAGTATGAGTGAGGGATCATGTGAATTTGGAAGTGGGTTAAGGATATATTTGTGAAAGAACTGAATGAAGTGAGCCTCTGTACTCTCCTAAAATCTTAGATGCACCTTTGTTCTACTCCTGTAGTATATGAGGGTTGTCCAGAAAGTGTCCAGCCACATAATATGAAAAATAGAGACATTTGTGGCTGGATTTTTTCCTGACAGCCCTTGTACATTAGGCCAGAACAACAGTTTCTGAGCTGGGCTACCTTAGGAGTCTCTGCATAACTTAAAAAGAATTCAGATCTAAGACATGAGTAATATAGGCCATCTATTCTGGCACTTGAACTACATACATAGAGTAGAGCCTCCTCTTGCAGCTTGCCTGACTTGGTCTCCTGACTTTGCTTTACAGATAGCAGCGGCCCTTCCAGCACTGTGTCCAGTGCTGGTCCTTCTTCCCCTACTGCAGTGGATGGTAACTACCATTTTGGCTTCAGTGATCAACCCTCCTTAAGTTCACTTGTGGCTGAAGAAAGTGGAGGCCTTGGGCAACTCCAGGAGACCCTTGGCAATGGAGCACAAGAGCTCCCCATAGAAGGGAAGCAAGAGTCTTTTGAACCAAACCAGTTCCTACAGGAACCACCTGTGAAGACCAGCCAGCCATGCCAGCAGGTCCCTGACATTAGCCAACCATGCCAGCACATCCCTGAAGAGGTCAGCCAGCCATGCCAGGAGGTCCCTGACAGCAGCCAGCCATGCAAGGAAACCCAGGATGATGTTAACCAGACAGTCCAGGAGGTCCCTCACATCAGCCAGCCATACCAGAAGGCCAGCCAACTGTGCCAGAAAGTCTCTGAGGAAGCTTGCCAGCTTTACCAGGAGAACCCTGAGGTCAGCCAGCCATGCCAGGGGGTCCCTGTGGAAGTTGGCAGGCTGGTCCATGCGTTTCCTGTAGGAGTTGGTAGCCTGGTCCAGGAAATTTTTGTGGAAGTTGGCAAGCCAGGCCAAGAGATCCCTGAAGAGCTCAGCCAGCCATGTCAAGAGTTCTCTGTAGAGGTTGGTAGGCTGGCCCAAGAGGCTTCTGCAATCAATCTGTTGTCTCAGGAAATCCCTGAGGTTGATACAGCATCCCAAGAGTTCCCTGAGAAGAGTGATCTGCAGCTCCAGGAGGTCCCTGAGGATGTGAATCAGCAGTCCTGGGTGGTCTCGGAGGAGATTGACCAGCTGCCTGGAGAGGATATTCTCCAAGCCCAGTATCCATCTAGTGATCCAAACCCTCAGAGTCAGTCTCTAGCCCATGACCAGAACTCATCCCTTCCACCAGCAACATATGATTAATCATTTTATTATCAGTGGTGTTACACTATATCAGCCATTTGAGCTGGCAACTTTATCTGTTGGCTAACTCACCTGCCAGCATAAGGCCTTGGATCTCACCAGAGGTGTCTAAGGAAGCAGTCCTCTTGGCATGAAGCATACCTGTGCCAGAGCTGGGCTTGGTGATGGGCCAATTTCATGTTCAAAGCAGCCATTGACTCCTCACCAAGCCATTAGACTTGAATACGGTAGGATTTTCTTCAAGGGGTGGGCTGGTCTGTCATTACACAACCTCCTCTGAACATCCCAGGAAATCCCAGCTTGTTAAAGGAAATGCCTCTTAACTGCCGAAGACACCATCCAGGGACAGCAAGTGCAAAAGGGGAGTCCAAGGTCTCCACTTTTATAATGAAATATTCACAACTTCCCAAGGTACCCTTAGACCATATGTGCATTCAGTGGGACTCTTGTCTTTGCCAGCACTCCTCAGGTGGGCCCAGGATGACTGTCTGAAATGTCTAGGGGGAAAAAAAAAAAAAGAGTCCCCTTCCCAAATAATAATCCATCATGGCCACTAATCTTTAGACTGGCCTTATGGGTATTTCTGTATCATCCCCAAGTGCCCCCTCTGCCCCAGTCCTGTTCCTATGGGCGATAGATCTCTGGAAAACAGGTATTAGATTGCTGTGAACATTTTAGAGTAACTACTTAAAATGCTCTTGGGGTTCTTGGCCTATCTGAAGCTGGGCCTCCTTTTGTTGTGGGGCTTTTTGGCTTAGGTAGGACAAACTTGTCCAACCTGTAGCCTGCAGGCCATATGCAGCCCAGGGCAGCTTTGAATGTGGCCCAACATAAACTCATGAACTTTCTTAAAACATTGAGATATTTTTGCGATTTTTTTTTAGTTCATCAGCTATCGTGTTAGTATATTTTATGTGTGGCCCAAGACAATTCTTCTTCTTCCAGTGTGGCCCAGGGAAGCCAAAAGTTTGGACACCCCTGGCTTAGGAGATGCTATATTAGAGAAAATCAGGTTCTATTTTAAGCAATCAGCAGAGATCAATATTGTACAGACATGGGTAAAGATTATATATATATATATCTGTAGTAGTGCCAGGGACAGACTGGCCAAAGACCAAACACTCCAGTGTCCCCAAGAGGTTTGTACTTATATCATTTATATCATTATGTCTTTTAGGGCCAGGTGTGATTATGAAGCTTTTCCCAAAGATCTGGGGATGGGAATGGGGGTGGGTATGAGGGGTAATGTGGTCATTAGAGTGGGGAGTTGGACCATTATGAGTGCTCAATAAATATGAAATAATGAAAATGGTAGTGGTGGTGATGTCCTTGTAAAATCAAGAATGAATATGACTATCAATCATGTCTGTGACTGAATTAATCTGAACCAGTCAAAAGCCTTCATAGTTGAGCAGGAATGGGCTATAAAAATAGAGATCAGGCATCCCAAGAGGTCCCTATGGCAATTAGCCCACCATCCCAAAATGTCTTAAATAAGTAGTGTTGCGGGAGAGAGAGGTTGTATGTCTATGAAGCACCAGGGGGTATACACACTGTCTTCTCACTAGCTCCTTGAAATCACCCTCTTAATTTTTTACTCTGATGCTTTGGATTATCAGGAGGAGCTGATATAAAGGGGTGTTCTTTCTTTATCCCTTTGAAATCTTTACACTGGGAAAACCCAGACTATTAGGAGGGCTGAAATATCATTCTGCCCACATATTTACATTCACAACTTGCCCTCTGTAGGACTATAAAGGATCTCACTGCAGAGAGAAAATCCAACAATTTTACTCCATGAAAATCCTGACTTGCTAGGTGAGAAGTTTTTACAACCTCAGTAAGCTCTGGATCTCTTAGGGCCCCTCAATTCCTTACCTCTTTGGTGTTACCCTATCTGAGGTATCTGATGCTGGTTATTTGGTCCTCAGATCTTGACCCTATGGTAGGCAGATCCCCTTCCCAGGAGACCCCCTACCTCACTTCCCTCCCCCAAAACCAAATGTATGTCCCCATCCTTGGTTCCTTTTTCCTATACTCAGGGATTCTCATCCATTTTCAGAAGTTATGCTGGTTCCTCATCCTTTTCTCCCTTTACCCTCTGCATGTTCTCTGGCTGCCCTGGGTCCTGGAATTGCTTCCAGTTATCAAAGACATCAAGATAAGTGACTGTGCTGGGAGAAGCAGAGGAAGCCAGGGCCCAGCAACTAAGCAATGTGTGGTGTCAGAAAAAGCCTAAGCAGCACTACAGCATCTGTAATGACCTTGATTTATTGTTAGAGTTGGAGGCGGCTCTGTTACAGCAGCTGGGAACTACAGCGGGAAGAGTGGGGAGGAGCAGAGCATAGCAGCAAGGGGAGGGTGGGAGCTAGAACACAGGCTCATTTCGGTTTCCACAGTCATTTGGCAGAGAAGCCGTCAAGCCCTGGAGCGTCTGGATTTCTCAGTCCAACAGTAGTCTGGTAGGGTTGCCCATTGGCTTGCTTGGGGTGGGGTCCTCGCCTGAGATGGAATTTTCAGCCTGTTTTCATCTCCCTGGGCAGGAATTAAGCTTTAGCTAGCTCCATTTCTTCTCCCTTTCCTTCCTCCCTCTCATTTTCCCCAAGTCCTCTGGCATGGCCTCCACCTCCCAGGTCCTCTGTCCAAGAGTTTGGGGCTGGAAAGGCAGCCATTGTTCCCATTTCAGCTGCAGAATGGCATAGTGGAATGTTGGGGGAATCACACATTGCTGGGGATGTCAGGCAGTGGCTTATTTTAACCCATTACACACCAGGCCACAGTAGATGACCACATGCAGAGAAGCCAAGCAAGGGGAGAGAAAGGATCAGGATGATTGGAAAGGGTGGGTGAAAACATCAGGTCAGGGAGTTTGGAAAATTCTAGGATTGAGGCTGGGCTCTCCTTGCCCCTTTGTGCTGCCCAGTAGGCCTGGCCTGGGCATAGCTCTGGGATGTGAATGGTATGAAGCAGGGACTGGGAGGATAAGCTCTTTTCATCTCTCACCAGTCTTGGTCAAAATAGCTTGAATTGAGATAGATATTGAGGAAAGCAGTGGGACAGTGTAGTGACAGTGTATCCCCAGACTCCTGCTGGAACCCAGACCTTGGTGGGTAAGGGGATGAGAGATGGAGAAAAGGGTGCAGCTCTGGGTACCTCATTGACAGTATCCTGCCCCAGGTCACATAAGTTACTATTGGAAATCCTTCCTTGGGATGCTAAATAAATAGATTGAGATAAAGAGGTCCCTGGGGTTGGGGATAAGATCTCCTCCCATGAGGGAGGAGGTTGCTCTCTGAGACCCATCCTCACTCCCCACCTAATACCAGCATTTGGCAGTGCTAGGAGAGGGTGTCACTCCAGGATTCTCAGGCATTACATGACCTCCTATTCTAACTTTGTATCCTCCCCCTATCCTATCCCTGTTACCTTTGGTTTTGAGATTTCTCTCAGGTATGGATGAGGGGAAGGGAAACCCCCTCCTATTTAGCCCAGCCCAAGTTCCCACAAGACATCCTGTTCCCTACCCCTTCCTCCCTAGCTCCCATGTCCCCAACCCCAAAGGACCCAGCAGTAGCCATTCTCTAAGGGAGCTGGGGGAGCAGATCCTTGGGGAAGGGAGAGTGGTTCTTTCAGAACTCAATCTTGCAGGCTGGGAAGGACTCATCCTGCATGACCACGGTGCTGCTGCTAGCCAGGACCAGGACATTCAGTTGTTGCTGCTGCTCATGAGTCTGCTGGTACCACTCACGGGTCACCTCCGTGTCATGAGTAGGGATCAGAGTCACCTAGGAGGTAGACAAGACATTCCAGATGTGAGAATGTGAAGGGAAGGAAAGTGAGGGGGACGGGACACCTGATGGTCCAAGAAGTAGTTCTACTGCCCATAGAAAGGGCTTGGTCCTTTTATAAATAAAGACTGTGTTTATTGCCTCTGAGTGAATTTTAACCAGACTATCTCCTTGGCATCCCTCGCCACTCACCTGAAGATTCTCCCCCCATTGGGCTTTTCCCTCCAGCAAGGCATCCAGCACAGCCCGGCTTGGTTCACCATTGGCAGGGTCATTCCCACTGACCACATAGTAGGATGCACGAACTCGTCGGAAGAAGTCAAGGTCAGCAGTCTTGCCACTGCAATGATTCGGGATATAGGCGAGATCCACATATACAGGGAAGCCAGAGCCACCCTTGGAACCCAAGGCTGCTGTAGAGACAAGCCAAGACTCATTGTAGAGGGAAAGTAGACTGCTTTTGGCAACCTTCTCCCTCCTTCCCTCCCTCTCATTCCTGGAGACTTTGACCAACCACACCCAGCCCCAATTCACAATCTCCCACTTTTCATGTCATACTTACTCAGTCCTGTCTTGAATCCATTGACTAGGCCTTTGGACATGGGGCTGTGTCCATCCTTTTCTTCTGCTGAGGTGACCTGGCTTGGAGTGCTGCGTGGTCGGGGTGGGACCCGGGATGCTCGATCTGCAGGACCTTTCCCAGGAGTGGGTGAGCGTTTTCCCCGAAGATCCAGACGCCGGGCAGGAGACGCTGGCTTGGCCCTGCCTAGGGCCCTGCGTCCTACTCTCCCCTGTGCTTTCTCCTTTTCCCGTAGCCTCTCTACCCTTCCAGACTCAGAGCTTAGCCCCTCAGGGTCAGCCATGCACACATCAGGACGAGGAGGGGAAGGGCGAGGGTCTGGCTGGGAGATAGGGGGTGGGTCATGGCCAGGTCTGGGATGGTGAGTTCCACTGACACCCCCAGCTTTGTCCACAGGCAGGAAGTCCCCATCTTCATCTGAGTCAAGGGCTGCCTCAGCTGTAATGGATGGACACTCCTCAGTTTCTGGCGGAACGTCAGAATCTGACTGTGTGGAGCCTGAGTCACTGGCTGATGTTGGGGGTGTCTCATCTGCCACAGGGCATGGGCCCCCTGTAGCTCTGGGGCCCCCTGCCCGGCGCCGCCCTCCTCTCCCTACCAGACAAGCTCCCTCAGTTGAGAGCTCACTGTCATTCATGGATTGGAGCAGAGGTGGATTCAGGAAGGATGGTGAGAGCTCCCCACGGTGGGTCCGGGGCTCAGAGGCACATCCCTGGGGCCCAGAAGCCATATCAGGGGAGACACTTCTAGGTGGGACCCCAGAGGTCCCTCCAGAGCACAGTGACTGCTCAGGGGACCACAGTGTGTCAGGCCGGGAGCTCCTCTCAGCTCCCTCAGGCCAGGCCCCACGTTCCCAGGCAGGGTAGGCCTCAGCCTCTTCTTCCTCAGCCTTGGCTGGGGCAAGGACTGGGGGGGTGGGGCCAGTTTCAGTTGGACCATTGGTGGCACAATCCCTAGAGGGACCCTGGAAGGGGCTTGGCTTCTTGGTGGCTGCCACTGAGCATTCCAGGCGGCAGGATAGGATATTATCATCCATATCTCCAGGGAGGCTTGGAGCCGGAGCTGGGGCCAAGTCCAGTGAAGCTGGAGGTACTGGGCTCAGAGGAGTGAGGTCCCAGAAGTTGTGGGGAGCTGCTTCCATTCCTGGGATCAGCTCTACAGACCCCTGTTCTGAAGCCTCCAGGCCAGGAGGGAAGTGCTCAGCCACACTTGAAATCACAGGGGTGGTGGCCTCAGAGGAGGAGCCTTCTGACAGGGCTGGTGAGGCAGGACGTGGCAGATTGGAGAGGAGAGGGGCCCCAGGAGAGCTGGGTGATGGGAGCTGGGGCAGTGAGGAGTCCAGGCTGGGGGCCTTAGTCACTTCTAGGTATTCATCATGCCGGGTTCTGGTGGGAGGCCCTGGAGCCAGAGCCAGAGCTCGGTCCCCAGAGAAGGCAAGGGAGCCACAGGGTGCTGAGCGGGGTTCAGCTGGAGAGGGCAGCTGTGGAGGAGCTGGCTGTAAAGAGGAGAAACCAAAGGCTGATGCAGGGAAGTCCAGGCTGGGTCGAGTAGGACCCAGGTGTGAGTCTGAAGAAGGGCTGGTGTATGCCTCACTTTCAGGCCACAGTTTGGGGGGCCCCTCGGGGATGGGGTGAGGGAGACTTGGGGACTGGGCCTCTTTCTCTGGCTGGTCTCGAGCCCCCTTCTCTAGCTCTGAGTCACTAGTGCTGTCATCCCAGTGACCCCGGCCTGATTCCTTGGGAGATGGGCTTCTTCTATCTGGGCTACAGTTGAGGATGTTACCATTAAGAGGGGGGCTTGAACCTTTGCTTGGGGGGATAGGAGCACGAGGAGGTACTGCAGGGGGGGTGAGGCTGGGCTCTACACTTGGCCCTGGCTCACGCTCCTGCCTGGGGGGTACAGTGGGTCCCACCAGGGCTGCATAGCTGAAGGATGGGGTGTCAAACTGGAGGCTCTTGGGTGAGACAGGAGATGAAAGCTCCTTCTCTGCAGATGTGTTTCGGCCAGCAGCCTCCTCCTTGGTTGAGATGTGTGGGGGCCAATCCCCAGCTGCTCCAAGAGGAGGTTCCCTAGTGGGGCATGCAGGGCCAAGACCAGTAAGCATCATCTGTTCATAGATGTCCGTGTACTGAAAGCTTCTCTCATCAGGATAGGGTGTTGGCTCTCTCTGCTCCGGCTCCGTCTTCTCCTTGGTGGCATGGCTCTCACTGGCCTCTGGGACCTTTGAGCTGCTGGAGCTGCTGTCAGGAGCCCCAGACTGACCTTCTTCTTCCCTTTTCCCCTCAGCCTTGCGGTAGTCCTTCCCGAGGGGGGAGTATGGCCCACCTTCTAACTCAGCTGCTCCCTCCTGTACTGCAGCCACCACACTGTCATACTCAGCTGTGCCCCAAGAGAAGGGCGCAGGAGTGTGTGGCTCAGGGACAGGAGGAGTTGGGGGAGCTGGAGCTGGGGAGAGTGGTGCAGGGGGCAGAGGTCTGTCCTTGGGCACCCATGGTGGGATGTCTGCCAGCCATGATGGGGTGCTGGGTTCATTCCTCATGGGCGGCATGGACTTATGCTCTGGGATAGGGCTCTGTTGTCCTGGGGCCAGAGAAGCCTTCTGACCAACCATCTCAGGTGGGGAGGCTGGAGGAGAGATGATCTCAAAAGGGGAACGGGTCAGCTTTTCTTCTTCTTCTGGTGGCAGCCCAACTGGTGACTCAGCAAGCCAGCGCTCCACCTCAAGCCCCTTCTGTGATGAGGACTCCTGGAAACCCTTGAAGTCTGAGGCCCAGGGGCTCTGGGGCATGTGCTCTAAACGGGGTACTTCCTGCTCATCATCTGGACCCTCATCAAGGAAAGTGCTCTCCCGCTCTTCTGTGTACCGTGGCCGGGTCCCCTGGCCATCCAGCTCATGAGGGAACCAGACCTTCCGCTCACAGCCCAGTTCCCTCCAGTATGTGTTCTGTTCCAAAGCCACATCCTCTCTGCCCCTCCAGTACCTGTCCACTTGCTCAGTAGATGTGTCCTCCCATGCCGGGACAGGCTCTTTCTGTCCTCCAACTGGCTCCCCTCTGGTTGGAGATGTTCCTTGCCACTCCTGGACCATGTCTTGCTCCTTCCAGCATTGCTCTTCCTGCTCCCGGACCTTGTACTTCTGTACTCGGCTCTCTTCCAGCTCCAGAGCTTTTTCCAGCAGAGCTGCTTCCTTCTGTCTCACAGCCTCAACTTTTTCTGAAGATTTTTCTTCTAGGTTCTTTTCCTTTGGTTTCATGGGTTTTTCCTCCTGCACTGGGCTCTCCTGGAGTTTGTCCTTCTCTTCCAGAGCCTCATCTTGCCATTCAAGAACCTTATTGTTTTGTTTTAGGGCTTTATCCTTCTGTCCTAAGGCCCAATATTTTTGTTCTAAGGCCTGATCCTCCTTTTCCAAGTCCCTGTCCTTCTGTTCAGGGGCTTCATCTCTCTGTTCTAGGGCCTTGCCCTTCAGTTCAGGGACCTTGTTCTCTGTAGCCTTGTCTTTATGTTCAATATCTCTGACTTTTTGTTCTAAGGTTTCCTTTTTCTCTTCTGCGACGTTGTCCTCCTGTTCCAGGGCCTTATCTTTTGGTTCTAAGTCTTTGCCTTTAGGTTCCAGGGCCTTGTCCTTTTCCAGAGCTCTGTCCCTTTCTTCTAAGCCTCTGACTTTTTGTTCTAAAGTCTTATCCTGTTGTTCCACAGCCTTGTTCTTTTCTTCCAGAGCCTCACCTTTCTGATTGATGGCTATAACCTTCTGCTCTAGAGTTTTGTCTTTCTGCTGTAGGACTTCATCCTCTGGTTCAGGTCCCTTGTCCTTCTGCTCTGGGTTTCTGTCTTTTAACTCTGGAACTTTACCTTCCCACTTCATGGCAATGTCCTCCATGGCAGGGCTTGACAAAGAGTCAGGACTCTTGGTGAGGGAGCTGTCAGGTGTCAGAACATGTTCACCAGGGCTTGTGATCACTCCAGGTGAGTGCCTCCAATCTCCCAATAGGGTAGAGTGAGAGAAGGAGCTGGCAGGTAATTTTCCATCAGGGCTCTCATCTGTGGTGTCTGCCTGTGCAGAGTATCCAGTGTTCCCATCTGTGGGATGAGACACTGTGGCTACATGGGGTTCTGGAATAGATATGGAGGCTAGCTGCTGAGAGGTGTCCTGAGCCTGCATCAGAGGCCCCCTTTCTTCCTTTCCAAGGCTTAGTTCTCCAAACTGGAGGGTGCCAAGGCTTTCTGGAGATAGCTGCTTAGAAGAGATATCCAGAGAGGTCTCCTTGCTGGGACTCTCTTCTGAGAGAGAAAGTGACTGAGTGTCTTCTGGAGATACCTGTGGCCAAAGGTCTTTGTGTGGGTGCTGCTCTGTCAGGTTACAGGGAGACCTGAGGATGGCTTCCTGGTTGGCCATGTCTGGGGAGACCACGCTAAGGACAGACAGAGACTCTGCATCATCAGGAGAGAGACTTTTGTCAGGAAATTGGAGCATCCCATCTTTCTGAGGTTCACCAGTTTCTTGAAGTGATGACCTCAAATCTCTGGGAAGGGCTTCTGTTCCCAGAATTGAGCTTGTGGACTCTTGTGCCTCCACAGTCTCAAAAACCATTGCTTTGTCCTGTTCTGGCAACAATTGGATGGTATAGCCTGTATGTTCCCCAACAATGTTGATGGCTGCTTCTTGGGTCTGGGGGCTCTTGGGAGGAGGTACCTTTCCCCCATTCTCTAGTATGTCCTGTTCAGGCCCTGGCTTGGCTATCTCTTCTGCAGCATCTTCCTTGCCCACGCCTGGTGTACGCCTAGTGTCTCCCCAGGAGCCTGCTTCCTGAAAGTCTTGGGGCTCAGACTTTTCTTCCACTGGGGACTGATGAAAGGGTGTGTGGGTGGCACTGGGTGGGCCAGATGGTGGAGGAGAGGCCATTTTTACTGTGCTGTCATCTGGGCTGAAGCAGCGCTCCTCTACTTCTCCAAGGGTTGGGTCGCCTGGATATACAGTGTGACCAGGCACACCAAACATCGGGGTTCCATATTGACTGTGAAGTTTCTCAGACATCTTTACGTTTGCGGTCTGCGCTTTCTCTTCCACAGCTCTCTCTCCAGGCAAGCCCCTCCCTACGATCTCTCCTCTCTTCTCTGACTCCCCAGTCACAGAGAAATCCTCACAAGGTGGTGATTTGAAGCCCTTGTCTTCTTCCAGTGAGGAGGTGGGTGAGATGGTACCAGCTGATGGCACATAGTCCAAGCCTTGAGTGGCTTCAGTGCGAGATGATGGGATGCTTGTGACTGTGTCAAGCTGTAGGGAGCTCTTGCCTGTCTCCTCTGTCTGGGGAGCTGTGAGTGAAGCCACAGACTGGTCCTCAGCCACAGATGTGGCAAAAGAAGAAAGCTTGTCACACTCAGTGATTGAGGTAGCTGAGGACACGTGCTCCTCTTCAGCCAAAGGGGCAGCTACCATATTGGAAGGGTAGGTGAGCTCAGTCTCTGGTGCTCCATAGCCTTTACTGGAGGTGACAGGAATAACACTGTCTGCAGGCTGGCTAGCCTCAAAGGTGACAGGACCTTCAGGCCCAGGAAGGTCATACGTACTTGTAGGAAATCTAGGTGGAGCTGGACGTTCCTCTGGCTCATCATGGATCTCCTCATCTGAGATGGTCTGCTCAGTCTCTGAGTAGCCAGGGATTGTCTCATCCTGGATGTAAGAGACATGCTCAGTGGCTCCTGCAGGTGTGGCCAGGCTGCTTAGGAATATTGAGGTCTCCTTCTCAGGTGCCTTGCCCTGTAGTCCCAGTTCCCGGCCCCCAAGGGCCTCCCTACCTCTTGGAGTTACCTTTAACGCTTCCTGCATATGTTTTTGGTAAAACCCCTCAGCCTTTGTCTCTTCCTCTTTTTCCTCATCTGAAGGGTGCAATTCTTCCATTTCCTCTAACTCAGCCTTCTCTATCACATCCTCCTTTACCTCAGGTTCACTTTCCTCTCCAGCTTGTGTCCTATCCGGGAGCCTCTCCACTTCCTTCTGCTTCTTTTCCTCCCAGGTACCTTTCTCTTCCTCTGTTTCAGCCCCAGAGTCTGGGCCTCTATCCTTGCTGCCTTGTTCCTCAGGGATATCTGGGATAACCTCTTTCTCCTTTACCACAAACTTTTCTTGTTCTAGCCCTGGGACAGAGGGTAGTATCTCCTGGGCAGCTGTGCTTGGGAGTCCCTCCTCCACAATGTCTGGAGGAAGTGATTTTTCTCCTAGGCCTATGTCCCTTTGTTCAGCCAGCAACCTCCTCTCTTCACGTTTCATCTCCTCAAAGTCCTGTGTGAGGTCCTCTGGTGAAGACAGGGCCAGCTCCCTCTGCCCGCTGACTGTTGGGAGTGGCACAGCCCCCTTCTGGGCTGGGGGTGTCCGGGGCTCAGAGGACAGCTCCTTATCCCCACGGACAGCTCGGCTTTTGTCCACTTTGAGTCTACCAGGGGCCTTGGCTTTGTAGAGGGTCTTACGTACCTCAGGAGTAAAGGACTTCAGGTCTGGCTTGGAAATCTTCTTGATCTCAGGTTTGGTATCTTTCCTCTTCTCCTCCTTCTTGGCATCCTTCTTCTCTTCCTTCCTTCCTTCATCTTTCTTGAGCTCCTTCCTCTCCTTCTTGATCTCTTTTTTCTCTTTGTCTTTTTTCTCTTCCAGCTTTGAAATCTTTTCTTTCAGGTGCTTCTTCCCCACCTTGTCTTTGATTAGCTTTCGCTTCTCTGCCTTCATTGCTTCACTCGACTCTGTCCTCATCCTCTCAGGCTTGGCAGGTTTCTCTGGGGGCTTCTCAGATGATTCTTTTACCTTCTTCTCTGTCTTGGCTAACTCCTTGGCCAATTCTGAGCGGGCCTCCTTGGCTCCTTCTTCAGCCACTTCTTCCCGTTTGGCCAGTTTGCTCACAGCTGTCTTAGTAGTGGCCTTGAGGCTCTCTTTGCTGTCAGCCCGCTGTTTGATTTTGCTGGGTTTGAGGTTGGCAGGCACTGCCCCAGCAGTCAGGTCCTTCTGCGTGGCCACAGGGTAGCGCAGGTAGTCCAGGTGCCGAAGCTTTTCTAGGCCCTCCAAGATCTTGTTCTGGGGAGCATTCCCTGGAAAAAGCACCCGCACAATCTTTTCAGTAGGGTTGGCTGGCAACCAGACCACCAGAGCAGTGATAGAGGTCAGGTAGGGCACCGAGATCTCAGCTTCCTTTCCATTTGCCAGCACAATGCCTGTCTTAGCTTTACTATTGCCTGCCCACTTTTGCATGAGAAACTGCATCTCCTTGCTGTCCTTGACAGGGTTGAGGACGTACATGTCTAGCCGCCCCACACCCATCTTGTGGAAGAGGGTCAGTGGCTCAATGGTGTTGCTGACCACACGGTACAGAGGCTCGGCCTGGATGCCCAGGCGGTTTAGGTGCTGCAGAGTGAGGCAGGCCTCCTCAATGCTGCGCTTGGCCTTCCGGGAGGCATCGGGCAGCCGCAGCTTATCAGGCACATTGAAGAAGACAACGCCAAGCTCGGGGGAGATGAGGTTTTTCACCCAGTCGCTATAGCTGCTAGAGCCCTGGGACTGCTCCTCCTCCAGTTCTGCCACTTTGCGCTGTAGGAGTCCATTGATGCCGGGCAGGTTGTCTGCCCCGATGTGTGTGAGCAGCACCGAGTCGATGCGGTCCAGGTGCCGCACCAGCTTCCAGAAGCAGGACTTGCGATCAGAGCCACCATCCACCAGGATGTTGAAACCATTCACAGCAAAGAGTGCAGAGTCCCCACGGCCGCCAGGGAAGATGTAGCAGCAAGGCTTGGAGAGCTTGAGGAAGCCCCCTGAAGTTGGGGGCTCTAGCAGGTCAAAGGGAGATGGCACATCCACGGTCTCAGAGACATACTCGGAGAACTCAGCCACACCATCCATGGTGGGCAGCATGGGCTCAGGGTTTAGCCGGAGGTGCAAGGTCTCTTGGGAACTGAAAAGTCCCAGATGGCTCCAATCACCCTCCCCTAAGCAGGACACGGTGAGGAAGGCCTGGATCCCAGGGTCTCTATTGCTGAGCAACTGGGCAATCTAGAGGAATGGGAGATACAAGGCTGATCAGGTCATTGGGTTATCTTAACCTGATTCAGATTCAGTCTGCTAATCTTTACCTCTCCAAGGTGATCTCCTACCTTTGTACCAGGACCCCTGATGGTCAAGTGATCTGAGATTTTCCTTTCCTTGGATCCCTCCTCACAGTTCTAATCCTATGCCATAGTCTGTTCCCTGCAGGCATGCAGACATGGAACTTACCTCTGGGTTGTGAAGGACCTGGACAAAGTTTTGATAGGAGTAGGTGCCACTCTGCAGGATGAGGTCTCCCCCTGGCTCTAAACTTTGCCCACTCAAGATCAGCAGTTTGTAAGCTGATGGGCTGCTAAGGAGATGGTGAACCTAGAATGAAAGGAGTGGTGACAGATGTAGGAAACCCAGGGAAGGGTACTGACTAGTCCTGTTTTCCCCTCAGTACTGCAAAGATATGCTCTCCACTCATAGCCCCACACCTCTAGAATGGGGCTTGGGATTGTAAGGCAGCTTAGATGGCAAAGAGAGGATGGTTCAAAGCCAAGGCCAGGAATTCTTGGCCTTGCAGTAGTAGAACTGGCAAGAGTAGGGTACAGCTGTTTCAGCAGGCCCTTGTGGCAAGGCACAGGCCCTGGCCTTACCTCAGAGCTGATGCTGTCGGCACTGGGGTTAACCAGGATAATGGTCTCTAGGATCTCACTCTGGTGGCAGAGGGTCCTCTGGCCTGAGGGAAAAATGCAGGAATTTGTATTGAAGAGAGTGGCTGTAAACTAAAATAGAGAGGCACTGTTTGGGGCAGAAGAGAAAAGAATGTACTGACAGAAAATGGGGCTTAAGAGAAAGAGAGGGGACTGGGGATTGAATCCCGGCCCCGGCCCCGGCCCGTGTGGAACCATATGCTGAACTGGGAGCTCCCCCAGTTCAGTTCTCTCTCTGTCTCTCTCTCTCTCTCTCTGTCAAAAAAATAAATAAATAAATAAAATAAAATAAATAAATAAATAAATAAATAAATAAATAAATATATATATATATATATATATATATATATATTTTTTTTTTTTTAAAAAAGAGAGAAAGAGAAGCCTGGCTATCCTTAAATCCTGCCACTCTGAATACTGCTGAGTAAGGTCTAGGGACTAGCTCCTCTAGCCAGCCCTTCCCTTTCAGAGTTTCCTCCTCCCTTCTCCCACAGTCTCTCTTCTCCCTCCCTTCTTCTGCCACACCCTCTGCTTGGAACTTCTGCCTCAGACTGCCCTGTTGACAAGAAGCTCTTGTCTATCTCCAGCACTAAGCTCCTGGTGCTGCCTGGAGATGGGGGCTCAGCTGGAGAGGTGGCTCCTGGGACCATCCTCATTCAGCTCGCTTCTCTCTAGCCTGCTTCTATCTTGGGCTTTCATGCCAGCAGAGTGCCTGAAAATAAGGAGATGGGTGTTTCTGTGCAGTGTCTACAGATTCCCCATCCTCCTTTCCAACCTCCATCCAAGGCCAGAATTCCCATTTCAAAAGACTCCGAGAAGTCTGCACGGTCTAAACCAAGCTTGTATAACCACGAGGCCCAGGACAGCTTTGAACACGGCCCAACACAAACTCATACACTTTCTTAAATATTATGATTTTTTTTTTTAAAGCTTATCAACTATCATTAGTGTTAGTGTATTTTATGTGTGGCCCAAGACAATACTTCTTCCAGTGTGGCCCAGGGAAGACAAAAGATTGGATACCCCTGATCTAAACCCTTGGAATTTTACAATTCAAAGAGTAGAAATAAGACTGTAACTTCTTGTTTTGTTCTCTGGTACCTCAGAGGCCAAGTTTGCACCCAGAAACGTGCACCCAATTATATTGTTCCAACCACCAAAGTTTCACAGCTCCCTTTCCCACCTCACCTTCAAATCCCCAGGCTCCAGAGAAGCCTGGTTCACTACCCTACAAACTTTCCCTTATGAACAATTTCTCCTCTCATCCTTGCTCCTCGCCAATGGCCCTTCTGCCATGGCAAGAGGAGCTAGAGGTTCATAAACAAGTAACAAGGAAGGATAGACTAAGTATTCCCTGAGCCATGGAGAAAAATAAGCCACCCTCAGATCCCCTATTTGCTTCTCTTCTCCTGGCTCACTTGCAACCCCAAGTAACTCAGCAATGAAAGTGGCAGGTCAGACAGAAGAAAATGAAGTATGCTGCCATCCCCTGCCCTGGCCAGTTACAGCAGCAACACAGTGGAGTTACCTTATCAAATAAGAGGTAAACAGTGAGTTGTCTGGAGGATACTGGAAGGGCTCCGGATCTCTCAGCTGGGCCCCCTTCTGTGACCCGGCACTCTCCTCTTTCTGGGGCTCTGACAAGAGGAGCCTGGGCCAGGGCCTTTGTTAAGTGGAAGAGCCTTGGTGCCAGGATCAGGCAGATCTGGCAGCAAGTCACTGCAGTTGCAGCTGCAGGGGAAGTGAACTATGGATGGTGTCAGAAGACCAAATCTCATCCAGGACGGGTGGGGCCCAGGAGGAGCTCAAGTGCTCATCCATTCACTTGGGAATTGAGAAAAGCTTTGAGATCAGTTCAGAGGAAGGGAGGGGCAGGTCTTGGGCAGGTGAGCCATATCAAGGTTCAAGGAATGATGGCTGGCCCTAGGCTACCCCTGCCTGACCACATCCACACAAAGTCTCACATTGGAGCCTGGGGGATCAGAAAGAGAAAGAACTGTGGTATGGACTGATATGCTCCCGATCTACCAGTCCTCTTTCCACAATCTATCATTCCTGGCAGTCCCCTGGTTATAACCACCAGACTTGTCAGATCCCTGTTCTCTCTTGGCCCAAGACCCTCTCCCCTCACCCAAGTGCTCTCCAGTTCTGACTGGCAACTACATGGTTTGTATCCTGTGCCCCTCCTTTTCAGGCCCAGAAGAAAGGGTTGTTTCTCTCTTCTGCTCTCCCAGCAATCCCACCGAGGGGAATAGACTTTGTTTTTCCTTTTTCTTTGGAGAGGACTTCTTTCTTGTGAGGCAGGGGTTCTTCCCTCGACCCCTGATGGGGGTAGGATGAGCTGCGGGTGCTAAAGCTGAGCTGGCAGGAGGGCAGGTGTCTCTGCAGTGAGGCAGAGGGGAGGGGGGGCCGCTCGGGCAGCTGCAGTTTGCCGCAGTGTGTGAGTGTGTGTGAGTGTGCGCGCTGAGCTCAGGCTCCAGCTCCGCCCCCACCCCAGCATGACAAGTCATTTTCTTGGCTGCCGCTGCATGGGGGTGGGGGTGGGGGGGACACAGAGAGGGAGGTGAAACTGGCTCCTCCATTTAAGAGCCCCCATTTTGGGAAGAGAAGCAGAGAGGAGGTGGGGGTGGGGCTGAGACTGGGAACCTGTGGGGTTGGCAGGACTGGGAATGCAGGGCAGCTGCTCTGGAGGGAGTGTGCTTTACATCTCCAGAGTGGGCTCTCAATCTCCGGAGAAAGCCAGAAAGGGGTGGGGGGCTTCACCTCCCAATCTCAAGCTAGTCGTAGGGAAAGGGGTGCTGGGAAGCCCACTGCACTTAGGTTGGTCGGTGAAGAGGCGTGTGCCACGTCTTAAGGACCCCTTCCTCCCTTCTTCAGTGTCCCCCACCTTCCCTTACTTGGCAAACTCGCCATCCACTCACCCCCAGCATAGGAGCAGCTGAGCAATCCAGCAGCTGACACCCAGAGACCTCTCATTAGGTGCATTCCCATAACATCCGCCTTTCCCTCAGATTCTTCTGCCCCTGCCCAAAGACACAGCCCCCAGTCTCCGTCAGCACCCCAGGCTCAGGCTGAGCCAGCGACACCCCCCTCTGCTGTTGCCCCCAGGCTGATGTCTCCCAGCCCAGCCCCTCCCTGATCCCCCCTCCCCCTCCATCAGAGAGGTGGACTGTCACTGTTTCGGCCCCATTGGCTTCTGCCTGGTTCTGAGTCCAAGGCTGGCCTCATTGCCAGGAATATTCATCTTCTCTCTCGGTCCTTCACCCTGCCCACCCCACTGGGTTGGTTCCAGACACACCAGATTAGGTATTAACTCATTTCCTGTTACCCTCATCCCACCTCCCTATCTCAGCAACCCTCATCCCCGACCCCTACCCGACCCCCATAGCCCGGCCCCCATAGCCCGGCCCTTTGGTTCTGTTCAGTTCTTACCCTGGGTGTGGGAGGGAGCCCCTCATGGAGGCTGCAGCTCCGGCCCCAGCCGGCAGCTTCAGGGAAGAGTCTGCGGCACTTGGGGTGGGAGTAGGGGTGGGGGGGGCACTTGATGGGGAGGGCGGCGCCAGGGCGGGGAAGAGGGGCTGGTCCATGACGAGGCACTGGAGACTTAACTGTTTCTTTGCCTTTCCAATGTCAGTGCTCTGGTGCTTCTGCTGGGGCTGAGGAGTTGTCTAACAGCTAAAGAGCCAGCCAGGGTATTCTCCAGTGGCCCAGAGGGCCCTTCTCCATCAACCCTGCTTAGTCAAGAAATACTCTGTTGACATCAGTCAAAAGACCAAAACTCTGTGCTAAGGCACATTCTGAGGGATACAGGAGGTATGGGCTGCCTGGACCCTCCCCCTTCTCTAAGGGACCATCTGCTGCCTCTCCTTTCAGACCCAGAGAGTGACCTTCAGTCCCTGGGGGCACAGGAGACAAAAGGGCTTGGGGCCTGAAAGCATGAAGTGGGAGTGAGGGGATGGCTTGAGATGAAGCGCTGGGGGTAAGAGTTGTGCTGAGTTTTGCCAGCTTCTGAGCCACAGATGCAGAAACCAGAGGAGGGCAGAAATAAGTCTCATTTTAGACTGGAGGGTGGTTTGAAATTCTGGAGTGGACACATGGCTCTAGACCATCTAGGGTGGGGCACAGGGACCCTGGGAGCATGCCTTTCTGTGCCAATACAGCACAGCACAGCAAGACACAGGCATTGAAACTTGGAGTTCTTGGGGCACTGGGCATGAAGAGGCTAAATGCTTTCTGCCTTTCAATGAAAGAGTTAACAGGGACCAAGAAGGGTCACCAGGGCCCCAAGCCTAAACAAGATTTTTCTTACTATAGGCCAATTATTAAATGTAACATAAACCACTCTTGGATTAAAAACAAAAATCTTATGACTTTGTAGAATGTTGGGTCCCTGTTCTCCTTGTCTCTGTAATTGTCTGTCTCTTTGGTGTCTGTGTCTTACACTGTCTTATCCTTCTAATATTGGCACTGTTTCCCTTAGTCTGTACCTCTGTCTTAGATTTAATGACATGCTCTAGGACTCCAAGGGAGGATCTGGAGAGCTCTAGCACTCAGTTCCAACCAGCTGATGATCAGGCTCTCACATAGTCCTTCCCTGCCCTCTTCTCTTCCATCAACCTTCCCCAGTCCTGGCCAACTAATGCCTTTCTCACATTGACATCCACCCACTCATACCCCAGCACCAACCCCACCCTTGCCCCAGGCTGCCAAGTACAGCTCTGGAAGGTCAGAGAAGCCAAAATAGTCTCTGCTCTCAGCATCCCTCATCCTCCCTTAACTGCTGCCAGAAGAGAGGAGAAGCTGAGTCACCGGTACTGGAGGGGGGGTTGGTGGGGGGGACAGAGAGGGAGAAATCCTTGCTCAGATCCGGGGATGCAAAGCAGCAACATGGCAACAGCCCCATTTGGATAGAGGAAGCTATCTGCAGAGATACACAACACAAACCAGGCTGAGTTCCTAGCATCATAAAAAGGAAACACCTCCCTTCTGCAACTTCATACTTATTTCCTCCCACCTCAAACCTTCCATCTTCTCTCTGCTTTCTAGGGCTCTCTGGAATGTGTTTAGAGGGAAACTTGAGTAGACATTTGGCTTGAGAGCAAAATTACATTTGCCAACCCAATGCCCACCCTTATTCTCAGCTGCTACTCTCAAGGGCCACACCCTGTGCACTGGTCCAACTCACACTGGAATTATCCTTCAGCCCTCACCCTCTGAACAGCCACCTACATCAACCAACCCGTCGCCTCCTGTGTTCCTAGGCTCTGCTGCAATGAAATAGTGAGATGCCAAAGAGAGAGGCTTGAGTTCAGATACAAAGTAATATCCGAAGTCCTGGATTTGAGACCTGACTCTACCATTTTACTAATCATGCCATTAAGTAAGCCACGTAACCTTTCTGAAAGTGTGCTTTCTGAAATATAACATGAGTATAATATTAGTGCCATCCTCCAATAATGCTGGCATAAAATATGAAAAAGTGCTTTATTCCTAGAATCCTAAACCTGCTATGCACAAATGCACTAGAAGTCTGTCTCCCTTTTGTGGAGGATTTATGAGAGGTCATCTGGGTGATCAGGGAAGTCCTAACTCAGAATCTCAGTCAAACCAACTCTTAGCTCCCAGGTAAACTCAGAACTGGAGGTGCCTGCAGGAAAGGACTTCAAGTATTATTCATGTCCCTGCTTTCTCATTTTAGACAGCAGTGTAAAATCCAGTTGTAGGGGCCAATGTGCTGCTCTATTAATTCAGACTGGCTTGCATATTTATAGGTAAAACAATACTAGCATTTCCTGAGCACATCAGTGGTAATGGAGATTCAGACAGAAGACCTCCAAACTGGTCCTTCAGCCTATGTGTTTTAGAGTCCTAGAATATCAGTCATGAATTATAAGTTATGAAGCCCTTACTTACCCTTTCCTAGAGGTGCCCAGTAGTAGAAGTTTTAGAGTGTTATTTAAGCTCAGTTTTCCACTGTCCTAATTGCTTTTGGCTTTGCTTTATAATGCTTGGAAGCTCCAAATTTTTTTGCAGGGGTTAGAAAGGAAGGCTCCAAGTCACCATTGGAGCTGACTACCTGGTGCAAAATTCACATGGAAAAGACATTACCAGATGTAACCTCTAGAAGGAGCTGGACCACTGACTCTCCAGCAGAAGGTTTTCTCTGCATGAGGGTGTGGAGGGGGTGGTGGCTAGGAATGATTGTGTACTCCCTGTCACTGTAGGATTCATTTTTGTCCTGTTCTCAGCATTTTGGCCCAGGGCTTGAGGAGAGGTGAGAGGGATGGTGGCCCAGCCTGTGGGGTAGGCAGAAAGGATTAAGTTATAAAGTACTAGCATATCCTCTTGAGACCATCCCAGCAGCCTCTTCTCTTTGCCTCCCCATTAAAGGGAGGCTGAAAGGAAGGGCAGTGTCTGCAGCTGCTCTGGACTGACTGTTGTTTGTGGGGACAGCTGAAAGAGGAGCCAGCAGGGGTGGGGTTGTGACTGTCTTGAGCCTTGTGGGTTTTTCCAGGAAATTCTCCACTATTCTCCAGGGATATAGTCAGGCCACCATAAAAATGTCCAGGGAAATCTGGGATGGCTCAGCGGATTAAGTGCTCGCTTTGAAGCCCCGGGGACCGAGGATCGAATCCCGGGCCCCAGCCCATGCGGACCCACATGCTGAACTGGGGGTGTGCCCCCAGTTCAGTTCTTGCCGGGGCCTATGTGGGAGGCTCCCGGCCCAGTTCCTGCCCTATTCAGCCCTGCACCCACCTGTGGAGTGAAACTATATGGAAAACTAATGTCAACTATGGAGACTGCTCTGGGCTCTCTGTCTCTCTCTGTCTCTCTCTGTCTCTGTGTCTCTCTGTCAAAAATCAATAAAATAAATCTTTAAAAAAAAAAAAAAATGTCCAAAAAAAAAAAAAATTCAGTAGGCTAAAGTAAGCCCTGATTTGGTTGTATGGGCCTAAGCTCCCTTGAAGATACGATGGCATAACTCTTTGGAAAGATCTAGTAGGTAAGTTTTATATATCCATACTTGTTTCTGAGAGGACCCTGAGAGTAACTATGTATCTCCCTATAAGTATCTTCCCAAGCACCCCTGCATCTTAATTTGAAAACTGGCTAAGTATTTTTGGTTCAAATTCTTTTCATTCATACATTCCCCACCTCCCCCCTGAAAAATGGCCTAATCTTAAATCTCCGTGGCCAAAAGGACAAGGTTAGAGAATTCAGTATGAATTATTAATATCAGCAGATATTCCCCAAACTTCAATTCAGTCATTAATTTCATCCACTGTCATCCCCTTATCCAACCTTGCACCAAAGCTCCTAGGAGTAATCAGTGGTAAAACTATAGATTTTCAATCACCAGTGATAATGGAGGAAGCTATGACATAAATAATTCTAAACAGAAGGCAGTCTCAAAACAGTGAGTGGCTAGTTTTACAGGAAGCTAGTCACATCAAGAAGATACCAGCCTCACATTTTTAAAATGCTGCACATATTCCTTAGATAATGAAGCATTAGTCAAATTCAACTTGTTTTCTCACTCCAGGAGCATCTCTAAAGGAATCACTGATCAGGAAAATGACCAAAGATGTGGCAGTTAGCAGGAGTGGCAAGAGAAGGGTAGGCGGCTATCTACTATACTGAACAATGGAGAATTATCTATGTAAAATATTAATTCGGCCATTTGATGCAGTTGGATGGATTTTATATTCCATAAAGGCACTGACACATGGACCAACAACATGACCAGAATGCCCAGCCAGCACTTTTATAATGGGATGTAGGTCTTTCTGCAGTCTCTCCACAGATAATATCATGGAATGATAGCTCCTGAAATATTTACTCAAATCCCTGACCCATTTCTTCCACCCAGCCAAATGGGAAACTTCATCTGTGAACTCTGATCTCAGAGTCAAATCTCAGAGTGTGACTAGCTCTTGTAGCAGTAAATCCAGGAATCTCTGCTTCCACCCTGGTTGTGATGGAGCTAGCTCATCAGCCCTTGGAACCAGATTTCTGCTGTGCTCTGGAGATCTGTTGGTTGATCCAAAGTAAGGACTAGAAACCCTGAAACCTGAAGAGTAAGCTGTTCAATCTGAGGGAAAGTGCTGAGCAAGCATCTGGGGAGGTGAGTAGGGGATTCAAGGGTCTCTGTAAAGGGAAGCAAGGAGTCTGGAGAACACAGAACGAGGAGCACACACACACACACACACACACACACACACACACATAGTGGATTTTTGCATGGGTGATGATTGATCACTTAAGAGAAGTACCTCATTTCCTTAGTGCATGTCAACAGCTGTCCAAAAGCCACCTTCTTCTCAGATAGAAATTACATTCTCCAAGCTTTATCCGCCATCATCCCATCTGTCTTCAAAGTATACTGGGTATGTGGGGATAGCTATGGAGCTTTACAACTTTCCTTTCCCTCTCCCTGAGTCAAATCTCTTCTGTGACCAACCTTCACCCAAAGGATTGAGACAAATAACATTAGTCCTAACCTTTGACTTCTGAGGAGAAGTGGGCTAGGTGCCGGGTAATGAAGAGTCTCAATTCTTGGTTCAAGTCGAAGGATGATAAGTCTATGTTCCAGGAGAGAATCCCTGTGAAAGAAAAAGAAACAAAGAGGGCTCTAAATAAGGTCAGAAGGTTGGACTTCAGGAAGCACTTCCAAGCTCACCAGACGGGTAAGGAGAGGGAAGGGATAGGACAACTGCTATGAGCAGCCTCATTGATATCTTTAATAAAGGTTGTTAGTGTCTATGTCTATCTCCCATCCTGTGGCTTTCTTGGGCCTTTCATGAGCCAGAGGAAGAAGGGCAGAGTTTAGGCTAAACATAGTCATTAGTGAGTTTGTATGTAGGAATTTTCTTGCAGAGTTTCCCACTTGTAATAGAAATGGCACTCAAAGGCCTATTCCTGGATACTGGAGGCTGCCTGCCCTGGCCCTTATAGCTAAGTAACGTTCTAGACACTCCTGTGCCCGCTCCTTGCCTCCACCCCTCCGCGCTTGCTTCTACCCGCAAGTGGCGCCGCAGCACTGCGCCACTGGCAGGCAACTGGGGAGGAAGGTGAGGACTGAGGAGGTGGTGGCCACAAAGGTCACTCTCTCAGGTTGGCTGCCGACACTGAGAGCTTTGAGATTTGTCCGCAGCGTTCAGAAAGCACCCTGTGCCTGTTCAGGGATCCTAAAGAAGAAACTAAGGTAGGGACATAGACTTCAGGGGAAGGTGAGGACTTTTTAGACACCTGGCCCAAGACACTGCGGGAGAGAAGGTGTGACCAGAGGGGGGGGGCCCAGTAGCTTAACAGAGCTCCCCCCGATTCAGCGAGATTGCGGAACGCCATGGAGAGTGCGGAAAGGATGGGGAAGCGAGATGTTGGTAGCTGGGGAGGACACGGACGCGTGAAATGAAAGATGCAGGTGACAGGGGCTGATGATTCAGACTGATAGGGCACGTGGATCCCTGGACGTGCACACTAGGGATGGAGAACGCAGACGTGCGTTCTGGGAGGTAAATGCAGATGGTGGAGAAGCTCGGGATGGAGGATGTCCCGAGCACACAGCCAGGACAGCGGCTCACCTTGCTCAAGGTGGGCCCGCACGGCCCTCAGCTGACTCTCGGTACCGATATCGCCGATGACGATGAGCAAAGAGTGTTTCCGCAGGTCCCAGCGTGCCGCCGCCACCGCGGCTCCGGCCTCGCACAGCGGCTTCACGGGGTTTTGAGAGAGCGGCAAGCCGGGGCTGCGGAGCCCCAGCCCGGGACTTATCTCCATGGTAACGCCTCGAGGCAGCCCGAGCCCAGCCTCAGTCTCCATGGAAACTCCGTTGGAGTGCTAGGCTGACAGCGTCCGCCGCAGGGAGAGTGCGCTCGGCTCTTAAAGGCCCGAGGCAAGAGCCGCTCATTGGCTGCTGCCCGTCAGGGGGCGGAGCACTGGCACCGCAGGGGGCCCGCAGGGGCTGGGACGTTCCGGCCCCGCAGTTTCTCTGGACCTGGGGGCGTGCGTGCGTGCGTGTGGCGGGTGTGTGCGTGTGTGTGGCGGGTGTGTGTGTGGTGTGAGGGTTCTGAGGGACTGGGTGGAAGAGAGAGTGAGTCGATTGCCTCGGCCACGGACAAAGATTCTAGTTGGGATGTTTCCCCCTAAAACGACTGCCTGACAATTCCGCAGCCTCGCCCGAACTGAGGGAGCCATCTTGTCCCTTTCTGTCTCACTTTTGTAGCGTTGTCCCTCTCCATCGTGTCAGTGCGCCTGTATTATCGTTGTCTGGCGCTTTTATTTTATTTTTTTCTCTGTCACTGCCTGCCAGGGTCTTAGATTCCACCCTCTGTTTCCCTGTCCTCACTGCCCCCGGCCCTGAAGTGCTCTGGAAGGCTGCGCAGTATTGGAGGGACAGCATGACCTTCCGGCCCTGAGTCCCTGGTGAGTTGTTATTCTGAAGATAGGGGTTGGCTAGTCTCCATCTCTGCTGACTGCTGGTCGAGAGGGCAATGAGCTCAGGCTGCAGCAAAGGGGATATGAGTAAAACCCTGGAAAGACCTTCCCAACTACAGGTAACGTGACAGCGAGTTGAGTAACCTTGGGAGGCTGTGGTATTACTTCCCTCAGGGAATTCTTAAAACGGAAGGGGCAACGTTTGAACCAAAGAAAAAGTCGACCCGTCCAAAACCAAAGAACCAAGGGATAGGAAAGAGGACTAAGGGTGCTGACATGTTTTATGAGCGACTTGGAACATCCCTGTAAAAATGGTGTGTGCTACTATTAATCTACTCTCACCCATTTCTCAATGTGTCCCCACCACCTACTCCACAGTCCAGTTCTTTTAACCAGGACATTGAATCGTTCTGTATGTGTTTGTACCACACAGCCTGTCTTTCATCCTATGGCTCCAGCAGTTCTTTTTGGGGGGTCCCATTTGCCTTACAGCTTGGGGATAGTACAGCATAGAAGGTAGCACATTACCCAATTCAGCAAGGCTGCCTGTGAGCCAAATTCTGCTCTCCTCCCTCACTGGAGACCCTGAGGAGGATTGGACAGTATCTGCTGTTAAGTACCTCACAGCAATCTTCAGACCTATCATGGAACACGTGTTGTAGTAAAATAATCAGAACATTTTGCAATCAATTTGGACGTGGCCCTTCCTGAAATTTATATAAAGTTTGTTATGTGTCAGTTATATCTCAAAAAAATTGGACATGGCCTTGAAAATCCTTTTTGTAGCAGAGAGGGGAAAATAAGAGTACTGGCAGAATATCAGATGGTGGCGTTCCTCACCCTACATAACACATGAGACAGAGTTCTGCTACACCTCCGCCCCCACTATTTGCAGATTTCAATCTGGCAAAAAGCATGGAGATGGGTGCAAACCTCCTCTTTCTGCAATGAAAAGAGTGACATGTGATGGCAGAGAGCCAGAATATGTTGTTGGGAGAGGAAGGGGATAGTTCCCATAGCAACTGTAGAGACGAGGCCTTTAACTAACACAGGGCCTCAGTATAAGGATCAGCAGCAGTTAACCAGAGGCTCTGCTTCCATCAGGTCTGGCAAAGAAGTTAGACAATAGATCTGAAAGGTAATAGGGAAGAGATCACACACTGATCAATCAATGGTAGGGGCAAAAAATCAGACCTATAATCTCAGGACCTGGCAGAATTAGGTTTTACTAATTAGAACTGCAAATGCAGACTATGATAGTACTAAACTTGCGTATATATGGTAACTGAATATTCAGCAAGGTCCTTTTTGCCAAAGGCAGTCAAATCATAGAAAGACTGGCTATAAGTATCTCTTAATTACCCCACTCTTTTTAGCTGTTGGGTGATGATCCTAGTATCATCATATTACCAGAAAATATTTTCAAGTGTCAAATAGCACACAGCGTTGCCCAGTGCTTTATAAAGAAAACTAGAGTGTTAGTATTTGTGCTCCAGAATTTTACAGCTGAGGACAGAAAACAGTGATGCACATATATACAAGACATAGAAAGCCTGTATGCTTTGCATATGAATTGCAAAGTACGAAAGCTGTCCAAAATGTATTCAGCCACAACCGTTCTTGTTATATTAACAATGGCTGGGTTTTTTTTCCAGACAGCCCTCGTATATATAACCTATTTTGTGTTTAGGAATAGTGTGCTGTGGTAAGAACCTACTAGTAAAAGGATGTAATTGAAGGGTTCATCCAAGGGAATTATTGGAAACCTGTGACATGCATGACGGGAGGCACATGCAGTAGTACATAATAGTTATGGAGCCCACTGTGGTATTTCTTTCTTTCTTTCTTTTTTTTTTTAAGATTTATTTTATTGTTTTTGACAGAGACAGCGAGAAACAGACACAGAGAGAGACAGAGAGAAGGGGGAGGGCCCAGAGCAGTCTCCATAGTTGTACATCATCAGTTTTCAATATGATTTCATTCCATACAGGTGAGCGGGGGTGGTGCAGGGCAGAAACTGGGCTTGGGGCCTCATGCATGGGAGGTTCTCCCTCTCAAACCAGGGGCTGAACAAGGTGGGTTGGGGTGGGGTGGGGCGAGAACTGAACTGGGGGCATCACATATAGGAAGTACACCCCAGTTCAGCATATGGGTATGCACAGGCTGGGTCTAGAATTCGATCCTCAGTCCCCGGGGCTGCAAAGTGAGCACTTAACCTGCCATCCTGGCCTCCCTCACTGTGGTGTTTCATTGAACTGTTAACCCTTATGACTGACCAGATATGATCTTTTGGAAACTTCCCTCTTCCATGGGTTCTGTCATACTCTTGTCATGCAACATTGGCAGATATAGTGGTTACAATCAGTGCTTTTCAAACTGTTTGCGATGAAGGATCCTTGAATTATGGAAGAGCTCACTAAGGACTCACCACTAAATGAGGAGGTTTGAGGAGGTGCAAAAGGAAGGCACTATTGTAGACTCTCCTTAGGTGTGCACTGGAATAGGCACAAGGCAGAAAAGAGTATAAATCTCAAATGGTATGGAAGGTAATTGGAGCCTTGGCTAAGTTTGAGTGAGTTAGAGATTCTTAGCCCCCAGACCATCATCAGTTCATAATATATGGTGATAAATTATGCAACAGGTAAATCATGCTCATGCTTAATAAAGTAGGAGGGGTAAATAACAAGTGGGTATGGATAAAAGAGAACCCTGGTACACTGTTGGTGGAAATGTACATTGGTGCAGCCACTATGGACAACAGTATGGAGGTTCCTCAAAAAATTAAAAATAGAACGACTGTATGACCCAGTTACTCCACTTCTGGGTTTTTATCCAAAGGAAGTAAAATACTAATTTGAAAAGATATGTGCATCCCTATGTTCACTGCAGCATTATTTACAATAGCTGAGATATGGAAACAATCTACATGTCTATCAGTAGATGAATGGATAAAGAAGATAGTGGAATACTATTCAGCCATTAAAAACAAAAATCTTGCTGTTTGTGACAATATGGATAGATCTTGATAGTATTATGCTAAGTAAAATAAGACAGAGAAAGACAAGACATGTATTCACTTATATGTGGAATGTAAAAAATACAAATGAACAAACAAAATTCATAGAATAGATTGGTGGTTATCAGAGGGGAAGAGGGCTTGGGGGAGGCGAAATGAGTGAAGAGTCAATTGTATAGTGATAGATGGTAACTAGACTTATTGTGATGATTGCTCTATTGTGTGTACAAAAATGGAATTGCTATGTTGCACACCTGAAACTAATATGACATATATCAATGTATGAGGGGCCTCTAAATTTTTTTCTGGAAATACAAGGTGTCCCCCAAAAGTAAACACGCTTTGAATGATTATAAAGTCAGTGTTTATTAACATAGAGTTTATTTTCAAAACTTAAAAGAGTCTACAGAAATGAATAATTTTTTTTTGGTCAATGCCTGTTTTCAAACTAATGACTATTCTGGTCCAGGCACTGCTGGCAACACAAAGCAATGGAATCACAGACATCAAGGATCATTTTGTTCAGTATTTGTGCACATTCTCATCAATGGCCACTTTCAGTTCATTGACTGTTGCTGATTTTTACCATAAACTTTATCTTTTATGTATCCCCATAAACAACAACAACAACAGCAAACAAAACTCTAGTGACGTGAGGTCTGGTGAATGCAGAATACCCTCCCTGTTTACCAGACTTTACCCAGTATTTCAAATCAGTTAAACCTGAAAAAGAGAGAAAATTATGTGTTATCGATTGTTAAAATGTGTATACATTTTTTTTGGAACACCCTGTAATTTCATATTTGGCATTTCATTAAATTATTGAAGTTGTCCTCATGACAAAATCAGAACTTTATTGAAATTAATTATACTCAACTTGAATTATGTGTGTGTAGGGAGGAGGAGGGCATCATCATCCTTTCAATGTTTAGATTCTCCATGGGATGTCAGCTTTGATAATTCGTAAAGAAAAGATATTTTACTCCCTAACTTCTAAACTGATGAAAGTCATTAGTTTTTCTGGGGCACTGAGCTTGTTTGGCAGAATTCCAGCCTGCTCTGCTGGATTGCATGGGCTTATCAATCAAACTACCCAAAAGGAGCATGCAGCTCAGATTCCCACCCTGTACTCAGTTCTGCCTATTAAGCGTTCTTTACATGGAGAGAAGAGTGTTGGATTACAGCATTGCTGTCAGAGGCTTATCCTTGGCTTTTGGGGAAAATACTATGATCATAATGCATACCAGCAGGCATAGGGTCACCTCTTAGTAGGAATAGCGGGTTTATCTGCAAAGGCACTAAGAACAATAATCTCTAAAAAGGTTGAAATGAGAGAGAAGTCTGCATTTATTACTATGTCTGGCACACAGAGGAGGCCCACAATAAATATCTGTTGGGTAACTTTTAAAGTTATTATTTGTTCACATTAAATAACAGCAAGAGCAAAGGCACTAGGTTTACCCTGCCCCTGCAGATCACTGCAAAGGACAATGAAGAAATTTTCCTTTTATCCTCCCTCTCTCCCCACATTCTTTTTAAGAATGTAATTCCCAAAAGTGATAAAAACATTTATGGATATCATTTTCCCTTATCCACTTCATTTGCCTGTAAGATGGAAACTAGTGTTTGGCTGTGGCCTCTGATTCTACCTTTTCCTTTATTCTGGACAAACCTATCTCTTATTGCAGGGATCTCTAGGCTTTTCTTATGGGGAAGATGATGGTGTTAAAGAGAGAATCTAAATCTAAGTATATAACTTAGTTTTGAGGCCATATCTGTCTGTGAATTAAATTTTGCATTATTTTTTTAAGGTATTCATAAAGTTATTTTCCTTCAAGGAATACTTAGGTTGAAGAAATATTGTTCTCTTTACGATATCGCTAAATCACAAATATTTATTCTCTTCTTTATTATCCATCAGTTCTTTCTTGAAAATTCTTTATAATAAGGGAGGGGACACAAAAAATTCCAGAATTTATTTATTAAAAATGTGTATTAGGGAAAGCCGGGACGGCTCAGCGGGTTGAGCGCTCGCTTTGAGGCCCCGAGGACTGAGGATCGAATCCCGGCTCCGGCCCAGGCGGACCCACATGCTGAACTGGGGAGTTCCCACAGTTCGGTTCTCTAGCTGTCTCTGTCTCTGTCTCTCTCTCTATCTGTCAAAAGTAAAATAAAAAAAATAAATATGCACTGAAGATAAAATAATTACTCTCTATAAAAATATAAAAAAGATATAAAAAAAATGTGTATTTATTCTTACATGTTTAAACTTCAGTCACCTTCAAAGTACTCTCTGTTTGGTGCAATATACCTATTAAGATGCTTTTTCCACTGCTCAAAACTGTTTTTTAATTTGTTGATTTTGATGCCTTTTAATGCTTCTGCTGTTTTATGTTTCACCTCTTTCACACAAACGTTTCCCTTTGAGAACTTTTTTTTTTTTATTTGTGGAAACAAAAACCAGTTGCTGAGGGTGAGATCAGGTGAATAGGGAAGATGGGGCATTTTGGGTCAATAATTGCTGAACACTCAGTGCGGTATGGGCAGGTGCGTTGTCATGCTGTACGTTGTTCATGTAAATCAACCATCATGAAATGAACAAATGTGTTGAAAGAGTCTCCAAAAAAATGCACTGACACCAAATGCTGCCTCTCACAACAATGCCAGCTGGTACACTGATGCAGATGAGTTCCTAGAACACTCACCTAGCTGGGGAAGCCTGTACTATTAATACAAGGGGCCCACCCTCCAGAAGATAATTCTGTTTGGAGAGGGTCTCCACTCATATGCCTTAATTTTCCTTTCTAACATTACCCCCTGCAGATACCTTGCATTAATTCTTTCATCTATCAGCCTGAGTGCCTCGCCTGTCCCTCAGTCATTTTTGTACTTTCAGTTCAGTCTCTTTTTTTTCTTGAGTGCTTTGTACCCTTTAATTCTCATCTAGGAATTTATTTACCTTTACCTTTATGACTTTATTTGTGGAATAAGGTTTCATATCATTCCATAAAGGATTTAAGGAGTATGACCTAACTCAAAAACAGCTGTTTCTCTGAAACTGATTTCCCCATTTGCCAACTGTGTGATCTTGGGCAAGTTGCTTATCCTCTTTATGCTTTAGTTTTCCTCATCTGTAAAATTGTAATAATAATAGCACCCTATATGGTTATTTTGAGAGTTAAGTGGGGCATCTTTAATATGCTTAGAACAATGCCTAGAATTCATTCGTTCATTCATTCACTCAATATTTATTGAGCACTTAATGTATGCCAGCAAATAGAAGACACAAATAAGTAATAAGTATGTAAATTATATAATATGTCATAAAGTGATTAGTGCTGTGGCAAAAGAAAAAATAGTGTTAAGGTTGATTGAGAATTCTGGTGGGGGGTGTGGTGATGGGGAAGAATGGAAGGGTCAGGAAAGGGTGCAATTTTAAATGGGCTGGTCAGGGCAGGTTTTGTTGAGAATATGAGACTTGAACAGACTTGATGGAAGTAAAGGAGCTGCCATTTTGGATAACTGGCAAAGGAGTTTTGTGAGTGAAGAGGATAGCCAGTACAAAGTCCCTAAGGTAGCAATATGCCTGGTACATTGAAGGAACAGTTGGAGCTCACTGTGGCTAGAGCAGAGGAGTGAGACAAAGAGAAATAGGAGATAAGATCAGAGAGATAATAGGGGCCAGATCACGCAGGGCCTTATAGGCATTATTAGGATTTTGTTTTTTTTATTCTGAATAAAATGAGAAACATATTCAGGCTTTTGAATGAAAGAGTAATGTGGTTTGATTTAGATTTTATAGGATCACTTTGGCTACTATGTTGAGAATAGACTATAGAGGTTATAAAGATTAAAGTAGGAAGCCACTCAGGGAATTTGCAGTAATCTGGGTGATTAATGATGTAGCTCAGACCAGAGTGATGTCAGTGGAGATGATGAAAATTGGTGGGATTCTAGGCACACAGTATTTTAGAGATAGAGCCAACCTGGTTTTCTACCTCATCAAATGTAGAGTGAGAGAGAGAGAGAGAGAGAGTAAATAATGACTCCAAAGATAAACCCAAAACTTGAAAATAGAAAACTTAACTATAGGAAGAGAGAAGAAATAAATTGTAAGGCAGCTATGGATGAAAGGTAGACTTTTTGAATATATCTTACTTTGTAAATTTGATTTTTGGAATCATATAAATGCTTTACATAAGTATAAAACAAAATTAAATCAAAATGACTGATCTGAAAAATAATTTGACCCAGAATATATTTTTTTAAATCTACAAACTAATCAAAAAGACAACCCAGTAAAGTAGACAAACAATTTAAAGATTTATTTTTATTGTTTTTGACACAGAGAGAGAGAGATACAGAGACAGAGAGAAGGGGGAGGGCCCAGAACAGTCTCCATAGTTATACATTATTCGTTTTTCCACATAGTTTCATTCCACAGGTGGGAGTGGGGCTGCACAGGGCAGGAACTGGGCCAGGGTCTTCACCCCAGTGAGAACTGCCCCCAGTTCAGCATATGGGTGGGTTCACACGGGCCGGGGCCGGGATTCGATCCTTGGTCCCCAGGGCTGCAAAGCGAGCGCTCAACCCAATGAGCCATCCCGGCTTCCCCAACAAACAATTTAAATGGATTTTTATTTAAAAAGATATGTAAATGGCCAATAAATACATGAAAAAACTGTTCAGATTTATTAGTCCTAGGGAAATGCAAATTAAAAGCACAGTGTAATATCACTTAACATTCACAAAATGGCAAAAATTAAAAGACCAATAAAATCCAATGTTAGTAAGGCTGTGGAAAAAATATAAAAGAACTTTCATGTATTGCTAATAGTAGTATAAAATTATTATAACCACTTTAGAAAAGTATTGGTAAGTTTCTTATAAAATTAAATAAGCATCTACCTTATAACTTAGAAGTTCTACACTCAGCCATTTACCCAGGAGAAGTGAAAACACATATGTCCGCAAAAAGACTTGTGATGGCCATTTATAGCAACTTTATTCATAATAGCCAAAAGCTGGAAAAGACCTAATGTCAACCAATGAGAGGATGAATAAACAAATTGTGGTACTTTCATGCAATAGACTACAACTCTGATCAAAAGAAACTATAAATACTATATATAACATAGATTTTTAAAAAATTATACTGAGCAAAAGAAACAAAATTTAAAAGAATTCTATGTTATTTAGTCTCCTGAGAAGTAGATACCAGAACATGATTAGATGTACAAGAGATTTATTGAGGGAGTATATCGCTTATCTATTGCTTTGAAACAAATTACCCCAAAACTTAGCAATTAAAAAAAAATCAAAATAAAGAAGCGGTCACTAAAAATAAAAAAAGAATGTGAAAGAAATTAACCTGTATATTAAATTGATAGAATTATTTCAAATGATTTTCAAGTACAGTAATTTAACTGTACATTAAAAAAACTTTTTAAAACATTGTTTTTATTGTTTGAGAGAAGGAGAGAGAAGAGAGAGAGACAGAGGCAGGGAGGGCCCAAAGCAGTCTCCATAGTTGTACATCATTAGCTGTGACATGGTTTCATTCCATACAGGTGGATGTGGGGCCGTGTGGGGCAGGAAACGAACCGGGGGCCTCTTACATGGGAGGTGAGAACCTTTGCTGCCACCCTGGTGGTTACCAGTTGCGCTGCAGTTCAGCATGTGGGTTTGCAGTGGCCGGGGCCGTTCTGGGATTCAATCCTGGGACCTCGCAGTTGCAAGGCAAATATTCAACCTATTGAGCTATCCTGGCATCCCTAAAAAAATTTCATTGTGATAAAATTGACCATTTTGACCTTTTTTTAAAAGATTTATTTTTATGGTGTTTGTTGTTGTCGTTGTTTGTTTTTTTGACAGAGAGAGAAAGAGAGATACAGAGACAGAGACAGAGAGAAGGGGAAGGGCCCAGAGCAGTCTCCATAGTTGTATGTACGTCATTGGTTCATTGCACAGGTGGGCGTGGGGCTGCACAGGGCAGGAACTGGGCTGGGGTCTCACCCAGGTAAGAACCGAACTGGGGGCAATCCCCAGTGCAGAATATGGGTCCGCTCGGGCCGGGCTGGGATTCAATCCTTGGTCCCCGGGGCTGCGAAGTGAGCACTTAACCCACTGAGCCATCCCGGCTTCCCCATTTTGACCATTTTTTTAAAAAAGATTTATTTTTATTGTTCTTGACAGAGAGAGAGAGATACGGAGACAGAGACAGAGAGAAGGGGGAGGGCCCAGGACAGTCTCTATAGTTGCGCATTATTCGTTTTTCCACATAGTTTCATTCCATAGGTTGGAGTGGGCTGCACAGGGCAGGAACTGGGCTGGGGTCTTCACCCCGGTAAGAACTGAACTGGGGGCACACCCCAGTTCAGCATATCGGTTCGCACGGGCTGGGGCCGGGATTCGATCCTTGGTCTCCAGGGCTGCAAAGTGAGCACTTAACCCACTGAGCCATCCCGGCTTCCCCATTTTGACCATTTTTTAATGAACAGTTCACTGGTATTAAATACACTCATAATGTTGTGCAACCATTATTACCACCCATCTCCATACCTTTCCTCATCTTGTAAAACTAAAACTCTATACCTATTAAATAATAATTCCCTATTTCTCCCCACTTTCAGCCCCAGGTAATCTCTATTCTGCTTACTTTCTCTTTCTATGGTTTGACTATTTTAGGTACCTCATCTAAGTGGAATCATATACTATTCATAATGCACTCAAGATTCATCCATGTTATAGGAGATGTCTTAACTGTACATTTTTAATAGTATATACCCTACAGAAAAAAAATCAACTGCAAAGAAATATACTAAACTGTTTTAATTAGTTATCTCATTAGTAAAATCATTGGTAATAACATTATATATAGGTGTATATAGAAGACATATATAATAGAATAAAGCAAATAAATAAGTTATGTCAATGTCATCAGGAACTAAGATGCTGATATAAGAGATACAAATATAAAATCAAGAAAGTTGGATAAAATCCCTGAAATCCTAAAATTTTATTGGAAAAAGCCAATGACTAATGCACTAGCAAAAAGCATTTTAGCCATCCAAATTACATTTTCTAAATGCCATTTACAGATTCCATCTGGGGCAAGAAATAAACAAGATGAACCTGGAACATCTTGCTATATCAGAAAGCAAAGAAGTACCAAAGACTACTGGAATCATGTCAGAAGGGTCCAGAAGCTAATCTGAAGGGACTTCCAAAGTCCAAAATGGGATAATGTGCATTTCAAAATTAACAATAATTGCAATGGATTGAAGTACACCAAATGTGTTAAAACTCATGAGTTTAACAATTAATGTCACCCTGATAAATTTAACAGTTAAAAAAAATTCATGAGTTCATAGTGATATTAAAAACAAAAATTTCATTAGTCATTTTTGGACTATGCCAGAGAACCTCATTATTTAAGCTAACTCTTCTCTATTCTCAACTCATTTATTTGAAAACTAGTTAAATCAGAGGAAAGAGTCAAGCATTTATCCTGCCTTTCCTTAGGTAACCAAATATTTGATGAAGGGAAAGTTCTTATTTATAGAAGAATTCCTGCTAATTAAGGAAGATAGTATGTTAAAATTAGAATATCACTAGTTTGCAGAGTGAAATAATGCAGCTAGGTAATGATTACCAATGACTGCTAAGCTATCAAGTAAAAATTAATTAATTGTAACAAAACAAATTGTAATAATCAACTATAACAAAACAAAAATATATTCAACTAGATATTATATGTATCCTGATGAGATGTAATAGGAAGTATATACCACCTATGAGGTGTTCTTGCCAAAAAAGAAAAAAGGAACATAAATCTGAACAAATATATCTAACTGCTTATTTATAAAAAGTTTTAAAAAAAGACAAAGAAATACATTAAATGACACCATAGTGATGCAACCAGAAAAATGCTCGATGCTGGAAATATTACCAAACAATTGACCTGGTTTCATCAACAAATAAATAAACTGCAGGGAATTAAAAAGAGGGAGAACTTACATATTAAAAGAGGCCTGAGATAAGTATCATCCAAATGCAATGTATAAACCTTGTTTGGAGTTATAAGAAATAAAAGCTATGAGACAATTGGAGAAATGTGAACACTATATATTTGATAGTATTAAGAAATTACTGTTAGTTTTCTTTGGGTGTGTTAATGATGTTATTTTTTTTTTTTCATTCTCTGTATTTAGAAACACATGCAAGTATTTATTGAGGGAATTATATGATGTCTGGGATTTGCTTAAAAATAATCAGTTGGGAGGAAGTGGTTGGAGATATAAATGAAACAAGATTGGGCATTTGTTGATAATTGTTGAAGTTGGATGATAAATATGTGTTGTTGTTTTTTCTATGAAAATAAAATGTCTCCAAGCTTTTTGTTATAAACAACAGAAAGGATGTAGTTGCCATCAGCTGAGATGGGGAAGGCTGCAAGTGGAGCAGGTTTGGTAGAAAAGGTACCTCAATTTTAAGCATGTTGAGTCTGAGATGTCAACTGGACATCCAAATGTTTCAAGATATTGAATAGGAAGTTAGATATGTATGTTTGGGATTTGGTAGAGAAGACAGGGAAGGAGATATAAAGTTGGAAGTCATTGGCATATTAATGGTAGTTATAGCAATGAGACTAGATGAAATCAAGAAATGAGTGAGAGTAAACAGCTTCAAACATAGTAAGTGCTCAATAAATATTTATTAGAACCAGATGACTACAATTCTTTTTTTTAAAAGCAATTCATAAGTTATTTTTGGAAATTTTACCAATTTGTTATTATTATTATTTTTTACATTGGATGCCCCCTCCCCATGCCCCCTCAGCCCTTTCATCCACCTCCCCACCCCCACCCCCAGGCAACCACCAAACCACTGACAGTGTCCATGAGTTTTTGTTACTTTCAGTTTTATATTCCACCTATGAGTGAGGTCATATGTTTCTTTCTTCTTTCAGTCTTTCTTTTTATTTCTTTCTCTTTTGAACTGCTACAGCACTTATATTCTATCTTGTATTATAGTTATTTGTATACATGTCTTATCACCTCTATATATTTTGAATTTCTTAATGGTAGGAACTAGATCATAATCATTTTTATACATTGTTCCCTCCCTACCACAATGGAGCCAGAACGGTGCCTTGCACACCAATAAATTAAAATTAACAAATGAACTTGAGCTTGTGAAGAAATTTTGGTCAGGGCTATGGATTTCCTGGCTTTAGGTTCATGAGACTCCCTGTGTTGATGGGCTATATATTGGGCTATATGTGAGCAGGTCCAAGATGTGTTCTCATTGTTTTTGCCAACTAGTTAGCACACTAGCTCTGTACAGCCTAGATCAACTTTTGGCATCCAATCCTACCTAAGACACTATAGAGAGGAGATGGGTGAGGTGACTCAGTACAGTGATGAAAATTTAACATAGTGACCTTGGGGTTAGGATACAAAACTAGGTACTATGTACACATGATTTTATGTGCACACACATCTCAGAAGATGAGTAAATATGTCATGGTTCAGCCACTTATGCATAAGTGGGAATCAGCTTGGTGGCCTTGTCCAGTGAACTTTTAGGTTTTTTTAGTCCCAGAACATAAAAACTCCCTTCTTCCTATTGGGACTTAAGAGTTCAGGAATAGCTGTTTTGTTTTTTGGTTTTAATCTGCAAGATGAACTTTTCTCAACTTCTACCATCCTGGCTCTGATTCCTGGCAGTTTCCAAACGCTCTAAGAATATTTCTTTCCTTACTCTCATCTTACTCCTATGTTGGGTGCAGGTAAACTTTTCTTGTAGTTTGCTTAGTACAAAATCCTGCTCAGCTCTAATCTTGGAGAATTTGATATCATTCCCTCTGTATTTTTCTTTTTTATATAATCAAAGTATAATTAAAAAGATTAGGAAAATAACATTGAATTCAATACTACTATATAATCTATAGACCTTATTCAAATATCACCAGTGATCACATTAGAGTTCTTTTTAGCAGAGTGAGAACCAAGTTCTTGTCCAGGATTCAGTTCTGGATAACATATTGCCTTTGGTGGTCTTGTCTCCTCAAATCTGAAACAGTTTCTTTGTCATCTTAACATTTTTTAAAAAGATTTATTTTTATTGTTTTGACAGAAAGAGACAGAGAGAAGAGGGAGAGCCCAGAGCAGTCTCCATAGTTGTATGTCATTAGTTCTTGACATGGTTTCATTCCACACAGGTGGGCTGGGGCCGCACAGGGCCAGAACCAGACAGTGGGCCTCCTGCATGGGAGGCATGCCCCCTTGAGCTGGGGGCCGAGCTGGGGGCTGAACCAGAGGCTGAATTGGAGGCTGCTAGCCCCAGCAAGAACCAAACTGGGGGCCTCCCACATGGGAAGCACACCCCAGCCCGCCGGTATTCAAGCTGGGGTGGTATTTGGGCCCAGGGCCGGGATTTGGACCAGGGGCCAGGATTTGATCCTCAGACCCCAGGGCTGCAAGGCAAAGACTTTACCCGCTGAGCCATCCCAGCATCCCCCCTTTGTCATCTTGATTTTGATATTCTCTCCCTTTCCTTCTTCCTCTCTCTTTTCTATCTCTTTTTGGAGAATATGGGCTACTTATTTGTAGAATATCCATCAATCTGGCTTTACCGTAAGCTCTCATAGTCAGATTCAGGTTATGAATTTTTAGCAGGAATAAAATTAAAGTGGTGATGTTTCCTTCTCAGTGTGTCATGTCAAGTGACACATGATGGCATTTCATCCCATTATTGGTGAAGTTAACTGGGGTCACTTGGTTAAGTTACCATATTTCTTTCACTGCAAATTTATTACTTTTTATTTGTAATAATTCCATACATTTTAGGGAGATAGTTTGAGAGCATGTAAATACATTATTTTTTAAACCATATTATTACTAGTTTTAGCATCAATATTTGTTTATTTTAAATCATTTTTATGGTAAAATACACACATAAAAGAGTGAACAAAATATAAATCTACAAATATATTAGTTATAAATTGTATACCTGTACAATATTGTGGTAATAAAAATAGAACAGTTTGCTTGACTTCTAAAGAATTACAAATAATCTATCCCCTCTAAAATTAACCACTAGTTCTGACTTTTATTGCAATCATGTCATTTCTTTGTTTTTGTATGATCTGGCATGTACCTTTAAATGTGAAAATTATGGAAAAGCCGGGATGACTCAGTGGGTTAAGCGCTCACTTTGCAGGCCCAGGGACCGAGGATCAAATCCCGGCCCCGGCCCGTGTGGAACCATATGCTGAACTGGGGAGTTCCCCCAGTTCAGTTCTCTCTCTGTCTCTCTGTCTCTCTCTCTCTCTGTCTCTCTCTCTCTCTGTCAAAAACAATAAAAATAAATAAATAAATAAAATGTGACATTAAATGTGAAAATTAGTTTTAGGGGAAACTGAGATGGCTCAGTGGGTTAAGCACTCCCTTTGCAGCCCCGGAGACCAAGGATTGAATCCCAGCCCTGGCCCATGTGGACCCATATGCTGAACTGGGGTGTGCCCCCAGTTCAGTTCTTGCCAGGGCCTATGCGAGAGGCACCTGGCCCAGTACCTGCCCTGTGCAGCCCCATGCCCACCTGTGGAATGAAACTATGTGGAAAAACCAATGATGTGCAACTATGGAGACTGCTCTGGGCCCTCCCCCTTCTCTCGGTCTCTGTCTCTGTATCTCTCTCTCTGTCAAAAATAAAAATAAAAATAAATCTTTAAAAAAACAATAAAAATAAAACTTTAAGAAAAAGAAATTTAGTTTTAGCTCATTAAAACATTTTTATTGTGGTAAAATGCACGTAAGATAAACTTTACCAATTTAAACATTTTTAAGTCTACAGTGCAGTGTAGACTTACCATTACTTGTTTTGTAACCATCACTACCATCCATCTCCACAAATTTTTGTCTTCCCAAACTGAAACTCTGTACTCATTAAAAAATAATTCTTTATTCCTTTCTTCCCTCAGCCTCTGGAAACCACTGTTCTACTTTCTGTCTCTGTGTATTTGCCTAGTCTATGTACTTCATACAAGTGGAATCATACAATTTCACTTAGCATAATGTTCACAAGTTTCATTCGCATTGCAGCATGTTGGTACCACTTTTGATTCTTAGTACTGGCTTCCAGGAAGTTAGGGATTGGAAAGAATGCCAAGAAGGCAGAGAACCAGGAATTCTGAAGTCAGAGTTATGAGAATTTTAAGGAGGAAGGAATCTGTACCACCATCAAACACTACAGAGGTCAAAGCCAATGAGGTGATTTTACAAGAAACTTTCAGAATATGCTGACCAGATGTATCATTTTTAAATGGGACAGAAAACAACGGTACTGTCCCATTTAAAATGGTATGTATGGGCAGCCTAGTTTCACTGAGCTAAATTCAAGGTGTCAGTAGGCTAATCATATATATTGTTTGAAATGGGACAGTATGGTTGTTTTCTGTCCTGTTGAAAATAGGACATTTGGTCAGCCTATTTCAAAATCACTTATTAAACATTTTTAGAGTAACTACTTTGTGCCTGGAATTGTGCAAGGCACTAGATTTATGGAGGTTAAAGCCAAATTGGAAAGGGTTACAGAGGTACTGGTATAGAGAGAGCAAAATTTGGAGGGGAAGGAAAAAGAAACAGCTGAGAGCTTTATAGAGAAGTAGAGTGGAGAAGAGATGCTGCTAGGATGTGGAGATTGAATACAAGTCTGACAATTAATTTGTGAACTCACTCTAGAAAAAGTGCCACATACCTCATTCCTGAATATCACTGCTGTCACCTTTGAAGTTCTCCCCTAGGGAAGATATGCACTGATGCCAGTGCCTAGTCCACCCTTCAAAGCAATTTTGGAACTCTTACTGGAATAGCCATCAGAGCTGTCATCTTATTTCCCTTGTTGTCCTGAATGTCATCAAAATGTCTTTCTTAAAGATTTTTTTTAATTGTTTTTTTTTATTAACAGAGAGAGACAGAGAGAAGGGGGAGGGCCCAGAGCAGTCTCCATAGTTGACAGCATTAGTTTTCCATATAGTTTCACTCCACAGGTGGGCATAGGGCTGCACAGGGCAGGAACTGGGCCAGTTGCCTCCCGCATAGGCCCTGGCAAGAACTGAACTGCACACCCCAGTTCAGCATATGGGTCCGCATGGGCCGGGGCCGGGATTTGATTCTCGGTTTCTGGGGCTGCAAAGTGAGCACTTAACCCACTGAGCCATCCCAGCTTCCCCAAAATGTTTTTCTTTTGATATTACTTTTATCTTCGGGTAAAGAAAAAAGTCATTGGGGGTCATGGTCAGATCAGGTGAGTAGGGAGGGTGTTCCAATACAGTGATTTGTTTTCTGACTAAAAACACCCTCATCAGACAGTGCTGTGTGAGCTAGTGAATTATCGTGATGCAAGAGACATGAGTTGTTGGCAAAAAGTTTAGGTCATTTTCGTCTAACTTTTTCATGCAGCCTTTTCAGCATTTCCAAATAGTCAACTTGGTTGACTGTTCAGTTAGTACAAATTCATAATGAACAATCCCTCTGATATCAAAAAAGATTAGCCACATCATTTTGACTCTTTTTTTAAAGATTTATTTTTATTGTTTTTGACAGAGGGAGAGAGAGAGAGAGAGACAGAGAGAGAGAGAGAGAGAGAGAGACAGAGAGACAGAGAGAGAGAGACAGAGAGAAGGGGAATGGCCCAGAACAGTCTCCATAGTTGCACATCATTGGTTTTTCCACATAGTTTATTCTGCAGGTGGGCGTGGGGCTGCACAGGGCAGGAACTGGGTTGGGGTCTCACCCCGGTGAAAATTGAACTGGGGGAACTCTGTAGTTCAGCATATGGGTCTGCAACGGCTGGGGCTGGGATTCCATCCTTGGTCCCTGGGCCTGCAAAATGAGTGCTTCACCCACTGAGCCATCCAGGCTTCCCCTGTTTTGACTCTTGATTTGGACTGATGGAACTTTTGTGGTCGTGGAGAACTGGCTGACATCCATTGTGCACTTTGACTAGTTGTATCAGGGTTGTATTGGTACACCCATGTTTTATCACCAGTGATAACATACCCCAACCCCAAAACATCACTTTGCTTTTCCAAACGGTCTTGGCAAACTTTGGCTCTCTTTTGCTTTTGTTCATAGGTGAGCTCCTTCAGGACCATTTCTATACATTTCTTTCTCATGACAAGATTTTCAGGTTGGATTTTTCTGTTTCTCTATTGATGTTTACTTGGTCTGCTATGGTTCTCACAGTCAGCTCACAATTTTGATGCACAGTTCAATGAATTTTTGCAATGTTTTCATCAGTTCTGCTCGTTATTGGCCACCCAGACCTCTGTTTATCAGTGACGCTTTCTCTCCCCTCAGAAACTTTAATCCATTTGTACACTGCTGTTTTCTTCCTGGCTTTATCCCCGAAAACTTGGGCTAACAAGACCCTGATTTTACTTCCATTCTTGCCAAGTTTAACAAGAAATCTAATGTTCATTGCTCTAATTCAAGCTCCAACATTCTTATGATGGCACACAAAAACACGCAACAATAATGAACTCCACTCAGTAAGATATCGCCACATGTTAACACGAACACAGCTGTGAGATACTAATATACTAAGGTTATGAAACCTTACCAAGTTGTTTGTACAGTGCTGCCAACATAAGTGCAGGGTGGAAAGTTTGTGAACTTGTCAGACCTCATTGTTCTATAAGAAAAAAGAATA
>PVKE010008125.1:0-48619 GCA_004027555.1 Craseonycteris thonglongyai | reverse complement strand
GACTGAGAAAACTACAGGTCCCGTAACACCCAGAGATTCCACTCCTTGGCCTGAAGGCGTCATTGTATCACAGTGCACAGCTAGAGTTTAGACACCTCTACGTTCAGATCCCAACTTCTGTGCTTTACCAGTTGTGAGAACTTTGGAAATCTACCTAACCTCCATAAAAATGAGGAGGAGGGTGGTATACCCAATTAACAGTGCTGAAGTGAAGATTAAAAGATAATATGTAAATACCATACTGAACAGAGTGGCTGGCACATTAGAAAGACCAGATAAGCATTAGTCATTAACATCATTAAATCCTAGGTAATCATTATTTATCCTTTTCACCTACCTTTAGAAATATTTTTAACAAATCAAGCAAGTCCTGGAGTGCTAAAATAATATTTGAGAGAAAATGATGGGGTGATATTGGCCTAAACCTGGCTGCTGGTTAGCGGAAGGCTCGTGAAAGTAACATCTGACCCTGAATTCCTCATTTTCAACCTCAGGCTTAATCTCCAGTCCTATCAGCAAAGATCAAGCCCCTTTCTGATGTCCTCGTGCAGGTTGTATTTCAGCTCACACGATTTTCTTTTGCTGCTCTTCACAAGAGCAAAGCTGATGTGTGTGAGTCTAAAAATAGCCTGAGACACAGGCTTCCTGTGACTAATTAATACTGCCTTGCGTGACAGATCAACCTTGGGGACCATAAAATTTCTCCTTTGTCTGGTTCCTCTGATTCTGTTCTGTTAATGGAGCAAAAGCCTCATGCCCTCTTTAGAGCCTAAGCCAATTAATTATGTCTGTAGTAACCACCCGAACTATAACGTCCAACCTTCTCGGGCTTCGCGTGAGTTTTAGTGCAACATGCCCCACCAATTCCAAAATTGTTGTCACAATTCCTTTTTCTCAGAAATCCCTGCTTCACCATAAGTCAAAAGCTAAGCAAACAGTGAGTTCCATATACCGTGTAGGATGCTGTTTTGGGTGCTGTTAATGGCAATCCATATTCATGAGCAGTACTTGGTCTCATGTGCTAAATAAACTCTAATTAGGAGGCTACCCCATTTGCATTCTGCCTCTACACTCAGATCTGTCAGTCAGCAAGAAGAAACCAATCAGAAGAGTGGGTGCTACAGTGTCGTGGTTCATTATCAGACTCCTAAGTAACCGAAGACAAGAAAGTCAAAGAGCATTGAAACCTGGGTTTAAAGACATGTTAAAACTGTGAAGCGGTTGTCAGCTCTGTGACTCATCTGCTCTATTACACTGAATGAAGTTCATTGGGTGCCTCCGGCGTACTGAGTATATTTCGCATGTCACTTAACTTCATTCATCCTCACCATAATTCTCGCTGGCATGTTGGGTACCATTGTAAAAGTGAATCAACTGAAAATCAGAGAGACGCTAGCATGTCCAATGTCACATTAAGTATTAAGCTAAGGTGACCAGATTGTAACATTGGTAAAGCGGGACACCATTGACCGGGGGGGAGGGGGTTCTTGATTAAAAATTTGGTCTATCTCCCGCCATTCCCTAGCTGTCATGTGTTCTTTCCAAAAATCAGGACTTTTTTAAAACGCCGCGGGACGCGGGACAAATTGTTAAAAATCGGGACTGTCCCGCCAAAAGCAGGACGTCTGGTCACCTTATATTAAGCAGACAAACTGGGGATTGGAACCCAAATGTCTGACCACAGAGCCCCTTTTCCTCTGGATTCCTGCTTCCTTATTGGATAGGATTTATGGATGTGAGAGAGTCTATGATACTGTCCTAAATGACTAGAACAAGTAGCTAAAAATAGACAGCATCTTCCTATTAATACATGGGACTTGTTGCTAATAGAAGGGGAACAATACATATGTATTTCAATGCTCATGCATTTTTTAATACGAAATCAATGGGAAGTGAGATGATCCAAAGAAATTGTTCAGAGAAGTACTTTTAAAAAATTCTTTATGCTAACTGTTTCACAGAAATATTCCCATTATAAACTACAGTTCTCTACCCTGCAAAATAAGAGTGATGAATATAGTTTACCTTTGGTTGAGGGATTAACATTATCAACACAAAATTTCATACTGCACAATAAGAGAATGATATCTTAAAGGGCTATTTAAGTTCCCAAAATATGTTGGGTCATTTGGATTTATATCTCACCCCTGGATTTCCTAAGCTCTTCTGTCTATGTACGTAGTTTAACTTTGTTCTTTTTTTTTCTGTCAGCTATCATCTACTGGTAGCAAGCTTGCTTCCTGTGAGGCAGTACCTTCCTCCTAGGTTAAACAAACTCTTCATAGCTGAAATAAAATGAACAAGGCTTTTGTAAGAGTTTTTGTAAATCTCCTGTGGCTACAACATAATATTTAATTTATTTAAAAATCTAATAATAAATTTTAATGCAGCCATATATCAGTGGACAATAATAATTTAATCGTATCAATAGATACTGCCATGTTAATCTCAAAATGGTAGTCAGCCTTATATTTAATGATGAAAGACAGATATTCTTGTTAAAACCAGAAAAAAATAGAACACCCTCTTTCACCACTACTATTTCCATTGTTCAGAGAGCTTAGCCAATGCAAGAAAGGACAGGAGAGGAGAAGAGAGGGGAGGAGAAAAAAGGAAAGGAAAAAAGGAAGGAAGGAAGGAAGGAAGGGAGGGAGGGAGGGAGAGAGGGAGGGAGGAAGAAAATTAATTATTGGAAAAAAGTATGAAGTATGACTTTTGCAAATATATATATACACAGAAAACTCTAAAGACCTAACAAAAAAGCTTAGAAGTAAAACAAAAGTTCTTAAAACTAATAAAATGGTTAATAGATAAGTATAACCAAAGCAATAAGGTTTTTTAATATATAAATAATAAAAAGTTTGTGTTTTGGTGGAGAAAAAGCCACTCATAGGACTAATAAAAATATATGAATAAACAAAATATACAACATTTTACTGAAAATCAAATAAAGCTATATTATGGTTTATAATTAATAATCAGGGTCTGCTCAAACTTATTCAGAATTTAATATAATTCTAATCAAAAGTCTATTTTTCTAATACACTTAAAATGACTCTGGCAGAACATTTGTGAAAAACAGGTGAAATTACTCAGAATTGGGGGTACAAGAATAAGGAGACACATTATGGAACATTAAAATTCAATATTAAAACTATAACTAAATATGGTTTGGTGTTGCCACAAGAGCAGGAAAACAGATCAATAGAGCACAACAGAAAATTCCTCAACAGGGAAAATATACAAAAATATTTGTGTATGTGATGACAGTGGGGTTTTTGAAACCTAAATCTTGAACTCAACCAAAGCTGGCACTCAAATTCCTGACTTCACCATGCACACCGTGTATTTAAACGTTCTGAGCGACAACGTCCCCCTCTAAAAAGTGGTGATAATGTTGACAAGATAAAGTAATGTGTATAAAGCAGTGCCTGCACCGTATTAAATACATGGATGTGCAGGTGACAATGTCAGATAGACAGATGTGTGAGCCACCAAAGAGGCAGGATCACAGGAGGGTGCGGAACTAGAAATACAGATGTGGACAAGTGTTAGGTGCCCAAAGAGTCATGGGATTCAATGGAGTGAAGAGACAGTAAGGTCAGATAACTCAGGGAGTGATGAAAATACCTAAGAGGGTGGAAACATAAGCCTTCTGCCCCTAGCCTCTCAGGATCATCCCTGCATCTTCTCTCACCCTCTCCAAACCAGCCTAGATGAATTCTAGCTCTAACCACAGGCAAGCTATTGCAACACTTTTTGCCTCAGTGTTCTCATCTGTAGAATGAGGATAATAATCTCATGTGAAGATCAAATGAGTTCATGTGCGTAAGTGGCTTAGACCAACAACTGCCACTTGCTAAATGTTATTACTCAAGGTTTGCCCAGCTCTCAATGTGAAATAATAAGGGACAGTGTGTAGATGTGTTATAAGAATATCCATTGTTGCCTGTGTTGTGTGTTTGTGATTGTGTGTGCACTTTGAAGAAAGATTGGGAGTGACCACAGATCACGCTGACCAATAGCAGTACCATGGAAGCCACATGTGTAATTTTAAATATTCTAGTAGCCACGTTGGAAAAGTCAAAAGCAACAGGCAATTTAACAAAACATTTTATTTAATCCAACATATCCAAAATATTACTACTTCAACATGTAATGAGTATAGCTTATTAGTGAGATACATTACACGTACAACAATGTAATAACATATTCTGGATAAGCCCAATTTTAAGGGCTCTATAGCTGTGTGGCCACAGACTATAATTGTATTAGACAGCACACCTCTAAATAAATGGGATGATCTGAAGCCAGGCACATGACATGTCTAAAGAAAATGGTTCAAGAAGAATCAAGAAACCAGGGAAACCTGATTTAAGATAAAGAAAAAGGAAGAGAAATTTTCTGCAAGTGAAAGATAACTGTGGTGTCTTTCTCCAGTCAATGTGTACTTTATCATTCCCCTGTCAAACAGGATCTTGATTCACAATCTACAGGAAGAGATTGAGAAACAGTTTGATGTTGAAGAAGATATCGCAGGCAGGCACAACTATGCAAAATACAATAACTGGGACAAGGTACAGTATATGATGTCTGTGCTCATAAGAGAGAGAGAGAGAGTGCATGAGCACTACCTTAACGTTTGCTGCCATTTCGTTTTCATTTTTTCTAATTGCTCAAATTGGTTTTGCTCCTAAGATTGTCGCCTGGACTGAAAAAATGGTGCTTAAGCATCCTGAATGGGTCTCTCGGATTAAAATCGGAACTACGGTTGAAGATAATCCACTATATGTCCTCAAGGTAAAAATCATTCAAGAACTACTAATTCTTACTATTGTTGAAAAACATGACTGTAGGGGTTACTTTTTGACACATGGAGCTAATCTTAATACAATAAAAACTCATATTAAAAATAATAATAATAACATTTAAGCTCTAGACATCCATTCAAGAAGAGAAGTGACAGGTGGTTTTAGGTGGAACCAAGAAAATCCCTGGTTAAACCATTTGTCAGACACAGATGACAAACCCAGACAAACATCTTATCCTATATCTTTATTAGAAACATTTAGGATGTCTCTGCTGTGTGAAACTGATGACCAAAATGTCATGAAGAAAAGAGAAATGTAAGAATCATAGAATCATAGGATCTCCGTAAGGGAGGCTTTCAAGCCCATATTGATGGGAGTTTCCTTATTGTAACCGAGCTGACAATTGTCATTAAACTGATGCTGGATTTCTGTACAATCAAAGACGCTGCTCCCTGAAACACCCCCTTAATAATGGGGAAGCCCTTTCTTACCCTGCACTCCCTTTCATTCATTCTCTCCAGCCACCCCAAACAAATCTAACTTCTCTTCGAAATGACAGCCCTTCAAATATCCAGCCACTAATTCTCTTCCCCACTGCAAACACAACTACAACATCTTTTCCACTCCAGGCGAAACATCCCCAGTATATGAAGACAGAAGAAGAAAAGAAAATGGCAGAAACAGAAGCAACTTTATAATCTATTTCTCAGAACAAAGAATGTGAGCAGTAAAATAAGAAAAACAATACACTGTGACTTTTTTAAAAACCTAAAAGCAACTCGGACACTAAGGAAAACATTTGAGAACTATACTATGTAGTCGACTATGAATTATGTATAGACGTTTAAGGATATATATCCCTGGGAAATATATGTGCTTACACAGTCATTCATTTCATGGAAGACCAGGGAAAGAACTGCTTTGAGAATATGAATGAGTGAGTGGGCAACAAAAGATCAATGTGTGAATTCGTGCAAAATAATATCGCAGCTTTGTTTTTGAATAGGTTGGGAAACAGGGTGAAAGACGAAAAGCTATTTTTATGGACTGTGGCATTCATGCACGAGAATGGATCTCCCCAGCCTTCTGCCAGTGGTTTGTCTATCAGGTGAGTGAGTGGGACACACACACAACTCTACTGTGATTGTCACATTTCTAGCCCTTCGCTCTGGGCCACACGCCCCTTTCCAAAGAGAGCAGTTCCACTGAACTAGAAGAGTCCACATCTGGTGCCGTCAGGAGATAAACATGCTGGATTTTACTCAGCATCCTTTTTTTTTATAAAATTAACACCTGCCTTCAAATGTCTTAAAATCCAGCTGACAGCTCCTGAAACTAAAAGAATTTTTTGTTGGTGTTTGTTTACAATAGGAGAGTTTCTCCTGGAGTTAAGAATGGAAACTCTGACAAGATCTTAATACCACACCTTACCAACGTGGTCTCTCTTCCAGGAGCTCCAAGCACAGGCCTTTTGTTCCTGTGTAGCAGGTTAATGGTCACCTACGCACTTGGAATTTCCGAACTTAAATTTGCTTTGCAGGGAAAAAAAGGACTCACTTCTTTTTAAAATTAATCTTATTGGGGTGACATGGGTTAGTAAAAAGTTGCATAGGTTCCAGTGGTACAATTCTACAATACATCATCTATGTGTTGCAATATGAGCTCACTATCCAGAGTCAGGTTTTGGGGACTTTTCCTCTCCCTCCTCCCCCCTCCCCCACACTCCTTCCCCTCTGCCCCTCCAGCAGCCACCAAACTATTGTCTGTGTCCATGAGCTTCTTAATTTATTTTCTTTTCTGTTTTGATTGTTCATTTATTCTGTTCATTAGATTCCACATCTAAGTGGCAGCATATGGTATTTGTCTTTCTCAGTCTGACTTATTTCGCTTAGCATATCTTCTAGTTCCATCCATGTGATTGCAAAAGGTAGGATTTTATTCTTCTTTATGGCTGAGTAATACTCCACTGTGTAAACGTACCACAGCTTCTTTAGCCAGGTACTTATTGATAGGCATTTGGGTTGTTTCCATATCTTCGCTATTGTAAGTAATGCTGCAATGAGCATAGGGGTGCACTCTTTTTTTTTTAAATAGTGTTTTAGAATTCTTTGGATAAATACCCAAGACTGGAATTGCTGGATCATAAGGTAGTTCCATTTTTAATTTTTTGAGGAACCTGGGCATGAATAGTTTCTCTAGGAATGAATCTGCTAGGAGAATTGATTTATCCCTGGGGTTGTCTTACTCAGCCCACAAAGGAACACACATCAAAGGACTCCAAGACACCTCTTGGCTCTAACATACCTGAAAGAGATTTTCCAAGAATGATGAGAGTTTAGGGAGCCATAAAAGGCCAGATCATTTCAGAAATTTCAGTCCAATGTGAGAGAAAAAATTTGGCCAAATCTAAACACTTGACTTTTTAATTAATAGAGCTTTTTTTTCTTTAATCTATTTATAATTCACTCATGAATTGTCTCCAATTTACATATTCTTATGTTTACAGCTGTATTCCAGATTTTCTACAATTTTACATAAGTATGGATTGAATCCATCAGCATAAGAAGTCTTTACATCTTAAAGGATGTGAGGGAAAGAATCCATTTAAAACAAGTTGCAGTGCCAAGTTTTCACGTGGTCTCTGTCCTTCCTGTGAAATGTAGCTCGTGTGCTACTTTAGGCATGATGCAGGTTTCAATAATTAAATGACGGTTTAAAGAATGTCACATTCAGATAATTTCACTAGTCTGAAGAAGTGTCATCTTTTTCTGTTATATATTAATATATGGGTCATTTATTTTTGTGCAGTTCGGGGGAAATGTGTTTGAAATCATTTGACCTTGAGCAAATGACTTACAGAGTGGTAATTATAACCACAGCTTTCCACGTGGTTGCTAAACTTTACACCATAGCTTAAATTTTTTTCTACCCCTACAGGCAACCAAAACTTATGGAAAAAACAAAATTATGACCAAGCTCCTGGACCAAATGGATTTTTATGTGCTTCCCGTGTTCAACGTGGATGGTTATATTTGGTCATGGACACAGGTGCTGTTCCATAATCTCTCGTTTGCATTTAAATAGTAGATTATTGACTGACTTTCAGGCACACTGGTTGCTATACATTAAGTTTAAGATCTGGGTAATTAACCAATTAACTCCCAATCAGAAAAGCGTATTTTTTAAATCTCTATTTTAGACTAAGGCAAGCACAATTTCCTAGAACGTAGGTGTCTTTGAAATAATATGAAAGTTTTACTGCTGAAGCTGAATGTAGAAAACTGAAATAAAGTAGTAATTACAAAGTAAGTGTATGTTATATCATATGGCAAAAGCGTATTCTAACTACAGATACAAGTCATTTAAAGATACAGTAGATTCTTCATTAACCAGAACTCAAGCAACCGGCACTCTCAAGCAACTGGAAAAAATTTTTGCTGGTAGTGTAAGATTTTCCTGGTTGCTTGAGAGTGTCAGTTGCTTGAGTTCTGGTTATCAGAGAGTCTACTTACATTTAACCAGCATCTACCAATCCCTAGGGGTGCCAGTTAACTGATCGTCTGCTATATTATGAACACATTAACTTCAAAACAAAAGTCACTGTATTCTATAAACTTGGGACAGAATTTAAGGAGTAATAATTGTACCAAAAAATAAATAAAAGAGTGACCCAGATATCTATTTTTTAACAAGACCCCTTATGGCCCTGCCACTGTTAAATAAAATTAACAATGAACTATCAGACAGATACTAATCACCTCAAGTTCTAGTCTGAAAATTATTCTCCAGCAATCGCAATTTGACCAGAATTATACCTGAATTTCTTACTCAGGTGTGTCCAACCTTTTGGCTTCCCTGAGCCAGACACATAGGAAGAAGATTGGCTTGGGACACACATAGATTACACTAACACAAATGATAGCTGATGAGCTAAAAAAAAAAACAAAACTGCAGAAAAATATCATAATGTTTTAAGAAAGCTTACAAATTTGTGTTGCGTCATATTCAAAGTCGTGCTGGGCTGCACGTGGTCCATGGGCCACGGGTTGGACAAGCTTGAACTAAATGGTGAAAGATGTAATGATATTATAAATTAAATTATGGGTAATGTCAGAACATCGTTGATCATTTTGTTATACTGAGAACTAATCAACAGTTTCTGAAATTAACTGAATTATTTTATCAAGGACTCAGAATATTAGCATAAAGAACAAAGTGTCTAACCCTTTCGCTGAGCTGGTATTTTATTGCCTTATGCAAAGAGGTTTCAGGGATATCCCCAAGTAAATAAAAAATGGAAATTTGGTTATGTCAAAAAAAAAATTTTGAAGGTGACCATGGCTCCATCCAGTGAATAAAATACAAGTGTTTTATCATAAACTGCATTGCCACACATGCCTGTACTACACTAAAATACGTGGAGAGGCAAAAAACACGAACGAAATCCAAAACAAGACATACTCGTCATGCACATAGCAGCAATATCAACTCATGACGAGACATCATCACACACAGCAAAAGGGTTAACCATGTTACAAGTTATAAGAAGGTATCTTTTTCTTTATAATAAAGGGCCTCAGGTTAAGTAAGAGAGATTTCAAATAAAGCTGCAGACACTTGCAGAGAGGATCTGAAGTGATCAAGTTGAAAAATACAAACAGATCTGCTGTAAACTTTCCCGTCATTCAATCCTGTAGAATCGCATGTGGAGAAAAAATCGTTCCAGGAACCCAAACTCCCACTGTGCTGGCACAGACCTCAACAGGAACTTCAACGCCTCATGGAACAGTGAGTTGTAGACTGGGGCTCAAAGAAAACAGCTCTAGAGAGTATTCAGGGAAGCCAGGATGGCTCAGCAGTGTGAGCACTCGCTTTGCAGCCTCAGAGACCCCGGATCTAATCCCATCCCCAGCCCATGCAGACCCATATGCTGAACTGGGGTGTGCTTCCCATGTGGGAGGCAGCCCAGCTCCCACTTTGCGTGGTCCCCGCTCACCTGTGTGGAACAAAATCACGTCGGAAATTGATGACATGCAACTATGGAGACTGCTCTGGGCCCTCCCCCTTCTCTGTCTCTCTTTGTCAAAAACAATAAAATCTTAAAAAGAAAAGTATTCAGATATAGAATTTAGTTCAACTACCTATTTATTTCAGTAAAGATATGCGTTGCTGAGTGAGTTAATTTTCTAATCTAAGAGAATGAAAGATAATCATCACTACCATGGAAGTATTATGAACGTTTTGTTGTCTTGGAGGAAGTGGACAGTAGAGTTATCACACTATCTCTTACTGGATATATCTAGCACAACCTAGTTGTACCAAAATTCAGATATCTGAAAAGAAGTCTCAGGTCCCACCTCTTCCTGTTCTGATAAAAGTTGATAAATACCAGTGGTTCAAACCAACATGCAGGTAGGCCTTCAGCTGTTGAGTGAAAATAAACATCAGGGGCAAAGAGAGCAGAAGCCATCATGGAAATGCAATGATAAGCAGAGGCCTGCTCCATCCGATGACAGTGTGGTTGTTACCCAAATACAACTTTATCACTACATGTATTCAAGGAGAAAAAGACCACTACGCCAATACATCATTTTTTTTTTTTTATCTTTTTTAAAATTTACTTTTCAATTACATTTGACATACAATATTATATTGGTTTTAAGTATACAGCATAGTGATGAGACATTTATATAATTTACAAAATCCTCATTCCGATATATCTGGTTCCCATCAGACACCATGCGTGGCTTTTATGATGTCATTGATTATACGCCCCATGCTACACTCTACATCCCTGGGACTGTCCTGCAATTATGAATTGGTATCTCTTGATTTCTCCCCCTCCTCCACCACCCACCCCCTCCAGCTCTCCTCCCATCACCCCAACAAATCCAGCACCCATCTGATACCCCCCAACATAATGTTTTCCTTTACCTAACTTTGTTGAAACCATCACTTCCGCTTCTCATTCTTTGCTGCCATAATGCATATGACAATAGCAGCTATCCCTAATGGAGAGCTGCCTATTGAAACAGATTGAAGAAACTCGGGCTCAGAGAAGGTCATTTACACCAGCACGCCCAGCATCTGTCTGGCTCCAGGTGCTGGGCTGCTTCTGGTATATTATTCCTATGGCCCTGGGAAAAGAAGAAGAAATAAACAAGGCCAAGAAAAGTCCACCAGACTGTACCACATTGAGTTGTATGTGGACAAAGTTAGTCTGCAGTGACTATGACACTAGAGATAGTGACACAGCCCTATAAACCTGGGAGATTATGTGAACCCACATCAGAAGAAGTAGGGGCTATACCGATGGGGAGCCCACTGTGACCTCACCCATATCCTCTACAGCTAATCCTGACACCAATGACCCGTGTAAGGAGACCTATCCGGGTCCTGCCGCCGAGTCTGAGAAAGAGACCAAAGCAGTCACTGACTTCATTCGGAGCCACCTGAAGTCCATTCAGGCCTACATCACCGTCCACGCCTACTCCCAGATGCTGCTGTTTCCCTACGGATATACAACAGAACTGCCACCTAATCATGAGGTCCTGGTACGTAGAGCAAAGCTTTGTGGTTTATGCATTGACACCATTGACTCCTGGTCTGTTCTTTATTAAGATGAGGGCAGGCTGATAACTTGTGCCTCCACTGTAATAGTTTTTGTTACATTGCACATATCTGGATAGAACCGGTTCTGCATAGTCACACAGTAGTTCTGTAGAGTCACGCCCTCCATCATTCCTGACCTTGCACACACACATCAAAATAGAAAAGTGTTCAGACGTTCAGTTCAAATAGCATGTTGTCATTGAATTCTTAACAGCAGAAAAAGTTCCTCCAGTGTTTTTGAAATTTTTGAAAAAGAAGGTGAGGACTTCTTAAAGGAGATCATTCAGATGATGAGACTTGGGTCCATCATGACAATCCCGAGAACATAAGGCCGTCCATGGAACACCACCATAAGGGTTCACCTCAGTTGAAAACATTCAACACCCAGGCCTCAGCTGAGGTCATGGTGACTGTTTTCATGTCTGAACACTCTTCCATTTTGATGTGCACTGGGTGAAAAATGTAAGCACCTGTGTGTGCAAGGTCAAGAGTGATAGAGGGGAGACACCACGTGACGACACAGAACCGGTTATATCCAGCTATGTCTAATGTAACAAAAAAATATTACAGTGGAGGCAACATTTATCAGCCCACCTTCATAATGTGGGATATGTTGAGAGAATTCACATTTTAATACCAAAGGAAAGAACTAAGGAAGGTGTGACCTTGGAGTTAAATCACAATCTTTAGATTAATTTTTTCTGTGATACAATTACATAGATCTCGTAATGTATGGTAAGTCTATGATAAAGCCAGTAGGAATAAATATCTAGGCCACCCAGATAGAATTACATTACTACTCAGATAGTTGTGTAGTTAAATGTCTACAGTGCTTCAAACTACAAAGCCACAGAGAGCAAAAGCCTAATAGAAGAGCAAAGACACCTGCTATTCCAATCTCCAAGACACCAGATTTAAAGAGATCCTGCATTTTTATCTTCCTGATCAATTTGGAAATGATAGTAATTCTTTCGTTCTCCAAAGAAAGAATATTACTATCCAAAGAATGCTTGTGAACATTCCTCTCCCTAAAAACACAGTCTGCAGAACCTATGACCTACTCAGCACCTTTTTCCTTTTCAGAAAAATTAATGTACGTGAGCTTTTGGAAAAAATTCTACATGTGAGTTTCAGTGAATCACAAGAATTGGTTGGCAGTGTGAGGAATGAATATTCATAAAAGGGGTAAATAGTTTAAGTTGTTGTAAAAGAAATAAATGAAGCCGATGAAATTCAGTGCCTCAGATCCCATGGTGGTTGGCAAATATAATACATCTGGGTAAAAGTTGTGGTTCAAATACTACCTCATAAAATTAAAAAAAAAATTAGGAGGTCACAATTATCATTCTGACTTTAGTCAACACAACAGTTTTTTCAGCATAACAGCATTTAATTTTGAATTGGAGCAGAGATTTGGACTAATCATCAAAACCGTCTGTGTACATACAACTAAGAAAACATACAAGCAATATAGGACCCATAGCATTGTTTATGTAACCGATCTAGTTGAAAATCCAAATCCAGGAGTTTGAATAACTTATGCAAAGATATAGCAATGCACTTCAATCTGCCCTAAGGGAAATGGTATTATGGATTAAAAAATTCAAATGACACAACAAACCACTTGGAGTAAAATAAGAGTTCTTACACAACAATTAAACTGATGAAGGAAAAAAATTATTTCTTGGCTGTATACATTATGCATATAGATGAAAAAAAGATCTTCATTTAGAGTACAAATATGCTAGTGACTATATTCTCTTAAAGTTTGTTCCAATAACTCACTCATTGCACAAAACACTAATGTGTATTAAATGTTATGAAATGCCACTCTGGAAGAAAAGCGCATCTAATTTAACAGAACTATTTTAGTAAAGAGGAGTGAACCACCTTTCTGCCTTTGGTATGCTAAAATCAAACGAGAAGAAAGTCCTATGAATCCTGAAAAAAAAAAAGAAAGTCTTATGGAGATAAAGAACCCACAAAGATGAAAGGAAGAACAAGGAAGAAACTGACTTGGAAGGAGCCAGAAAAACGAATCTGAGAGGAAGAAGAAAAAAATGATTTTTTGAAAAAAGGATGGAAAGAAAAGAGGGAGGAACACAGAGAGGGAGGAAGGGAAGAAGAGAAAGAAAAAAAGAAAGTGTAGAAACACAAAATGAGACATTACTGAGTTTCACGAGGACACTATATTTTACTGAAAATAAATTTCTCGTTTAACTATTTTATTCTACGTTGATCTTTTAACACCAAATAGCCAGTATAACTGACTTCTTTAAATCCCAGTACACGAGTGTCATTTACACAGTATCCCATTATTCCTAACCTCCCTTTTTCTCTCTAGGCTAAAGTTGCAGAGATCGGCACTGAAGCATTAGCAACTCGATATGGAACCCACTACATCTATGGCCCCATAGCAACAACAATTTGTAAGTTTCTGCTGTTATTTACTGTTCTTTTTCCTAATTCTTTTTTATAGTTATTCATAAAAACTATAGAATTTGTAAATTGGAAGTAAAATGTCTGAAATTGCTCATTTAAACTTTAGTTTTCATAGGCAATTTTGAATTATATGTGAATCTAAGGAAGAGATTCCCACCCTTCTGGGAGGAGAATATGATTTTTCTAGAAATAAATTAGCCTAAACTTTTTACAAGGTTGCAAGGTCAATAATAACATTTTACGCTCACAGGAATGAATAAGAATCAGTTGGGGCAAAGTTGATACTTTTTTTTTTTTTAACCGGTTAACTTTAAATGGACTCTTTCTTGGTCTTGACCCCACACAAACACTATTCTCTAGCTCCTGGTTGGGGAAACAGGTAGGCCAACAGTTTCAGCCAATTTGATCATATAAAACCAGTTTCCGGTCTTTCTCACCTAAAATCTACGCTGGATTAAAAAAAGAAGTCACAGGGTTCTAGTTTTATTGTTCTTGGTGTCTCAACACCACTTCTTACTCTTCACTGTTTTTATTTTTCAATTAATATATATTTATTTATTTATTAAATTATGAAAGAAGATTTAATAATTCACTTCCAATATGTGTTATTATTGATATTAATTCATAATTCTAAAGAACACTCTGTTGAGTTAGTGTTTTTTGTTTGTTTTGTTTTGTTTTTGTTAAATTTATTGGGGTTACAATGGTTGGTAAAAATTACATAGGTTCCAGGTCTTCCCTGTTTTTAGACTTTCTTTGTCTTTGTGCATTTTTTAATTACTGATGTAGGTTTCTTACAAGTCAGGCACTGTACTTAGCTTTTGATTTTCACAATCTCAATCTTCACAACACCCTATGGCGTGGGCAGTACTCATAACGAGCTAAACCGTGATTCAGTGCTGGGTTCTAGTAAAAACCGAAGCCCAATCTCGAGCACTGTGCACACTGCTTTCCTACTTGATTTTTGTAGCTAAAATAATCAGGCTTTTCTGTGTTCAAGCAATGAAAATAAATTTATTTGCTCTTCACCAGAGACCATTATTAATTCAGACCTTGGGAAGTGAGATGATTTCTGCTTCTGTAGTTAGATCCCACTGATGTCAGTTTCTAAAATACTTTGGTAAAAATCGTTCTTCTCTCCTTATATCTAGTGCCCACTCCCACCTCCCCCCACAACTTGGAAGGGGAACTGATACTGAGTGATGGGCACATAATACGATGCATGAATGATGTGAGGTGGACTTATACATCTGTAAACTGTATAATTGTTACCAACCAATGTAACCTCATCAAATTTAACAATAAATTTTTTAAAAAAAAAGAAAAAAAAATCGTTCTTCTCTCCAAACTATTTCCAAGCTTCAGTTCTTGGCCCCAAACTTTACAGAAAATTCCCAGTGACACTGCTTATAAAACCTTTACTTCCTAACAAAAGTCAATTCCTCAAGAGAAAAAATTATACAAGTACTTCAGTTCTCCTATCCAAACACATAATACCTAGCACAGTGTGGGGCAAGGAACAAGAGCAGAATTAATTCCCATAAACTTGCTTAATGAAAATGGTGTCCTGACTTATCCAAAAGGAGTCACTGTGGATTAAAACCACAAGACTACACTGGATTTAGCCTGCATTACACTCTAAAGCCACCATATCCAGTGTTTTTAGCATGAAGACTGCATTTTATGACAACCCATTAAATGCACATGCTAATTTCAAGTATACTTATAGAATGGGTAGATTAAAAAAATAAATATGTGCATACGAATCTATGGATTCCTTGTAATAAGTCTATCTGGCTACATCTTATAAACCACTTCCCTAACTCAAGGTAAAAGTATAAACTTGAAACTAAAAGTCTACTCTGTCAACCGTAGCCATGACATTGGAAAATGCCAGGCTCATCACATACAACTTCCAGAGCCTACTTATGGGAGACTCCTTCAGTGGGATTGGAAAATGACTAAAAATAACAGACAAGTCACATTGCTAGAGAACATACACCAACCATCACCTGTCAACCAGCTATTGTCAAAGGGTTGAAGACAAAGTACAATGACGTAGCCAACCACCAACATCCAAATTGAGCCTGTTGCAACGCAGCCCTGCCAGGAATTCATTATACATAAAGCAGATGACAGCAAGATTTCAAAACAGATGACACACCCAGCTACAGATGTAGATAAAACGTAAGCAGAGCAAAAAACAAGAGAACAGGCTAGAACACCAGCTTTAAATGGCAGCCAAGTTAGTGGCTATTGAGACATAGCAGAACTAGATAAGCCACCCAGATATGATGTAAGAGCAATTCTTACATCATAAACAGAAAAAGCATGTAGACATTCTTGACAGTAAAGAACACAGGGGGAAAGCTGGGATGGCTCAGCGAGTAAAGCGCTCGCTTTGAGGCCCCAAGGACCGAGGATCGAATCCCAGTCCCAGCCCATGCGGACCCACATGCTAAACTGGGGTGTGTCCCCAGTTCAGTTCTTGCCGGGACCTATGTGGGAGGCTCCCAGCCCAGTTCCTGCCCTGTGCAGCCCCTTGCCCACCTGTGGAGTGAAACTATATAGAAAACTAATGTCAACTATGGAGACTGCTCTGTGCCCTCCCCCTTCTCTCTGTCTCTCTCTGTCTCTGTTTCTCTCTGTCAAAAATCAATAAAATAAATCTTAAAAAAAAAAAAAGAACACAGGGTTCTAAAATAGGTAGTTACAAAATAGTTATGGGATGTAAAGTACAGCTTTGGGAATATAGTCAATAACATTGTAATAACTATGTATAGTGCCCGATGGGCACTAAACTTATTGTGGGGATCACTTTGTAAATTATATAAATGTCTAACCACTATGCTGCACACCTGAAACTAATACAAAACAATATTGACTGTCAAAAAATTTTAATTCAAAAAAAAGAAGCAAAGCGTTCTAAACAAGAACAAGCTGTGCAAATGGCAACTAGGAAATCAAATATTTGTTATTCTCACATTTTCCACATCTATATATGCAATGTATATTTGCATATAAGCGTATATACACAAATTATGAGTGTACCAGAGCTATGCATGCATCGCAATCATTTAACAAGCAAGACATTTATGGAATGCCTACTTAATATCTCAACACTATGGGGGAAGTTGGTATGGCTCAGTGGGTTAAGCGCTCACTTTGCAGCCCTGGGGACCGAGGATCGAATCCCGGCCCCGGCCCGAGTGGCCCCATATGCTGAACTGGAGAGTGCCCTCAGTTCAGTTCTCACTGGGGTGAGACCCCGGCCCAGTTCCTGCCCTGTGCAGCCCCGTGTCCACCTGTGGAATGAAACTATGTGGAAAAACCAATGATGTACAACTATGGAGACTGTTCTGGGCCCTCCCACTTCTCTCTATCTCTGTATCTCTCTCTCTCTCTCTCTCTCTCTCTCTCTCTCTCTCTCTCTCTCTCTCAATCTCTCTGTCAAAAACAATAAAAATAAATCTTAAAAAAAAATATCTCAACACTTTGGACATTTGAGAGGTCAGTAAGAAGATTTCAAATATAATAACTTCTCCTAATTGGTGACATGCTAACTGGGAGTGAGCAGGTAGTCAATGCCACTGTGGCTCCGTACCATCATGTGTCACCCTGGAAATGAAAGCAAAGGGTGAAGAGGAATTACTATTCTGTACAACCATGTAGCAGTATTTTATACTTATATTATATCATATTATATTATATTACATTATATTATATTATACTGAAGATTTTGTTAAGGAATTCAGATTTAGATACAATTGCCTCTCCCATAGTGGGCTGCCACAGCTGGGTAGATGTCCAAACCTTCTCATAGTGTCTGCCCTAATAAAGTACCTGATTGAATGCTAAACATTCATGAGGAATAAGGGATAGCAAAGTGGATGACTTGGTAAAAGTAGAAAATAGAAGCATTAAACTGTAGTCATTCCAATATTCTGATTGGTACTCAGCGAGTCCCAGGATTTGAGGAAAGCATCCAGCACTTACCAGCATTTTTCTCTCTTCGATTTGATAGAGACAGAAGCAAAGGGCTGAGTGAGCATTTTAAAAAGCCAAACTGTAGAGAGATGTCTGACTTCCAGAAAAAAAATAAAGATGCTTACAATCAGAACCTAAGAAGTCAACATAGCCAATAAGTTAAAACCATAAAATGTTAAACCAGGAGGAAACATAGAAGATGATCGTATTCCTGGTTCTTCAGCCTGACTTTCCATTAGAGACCTTTGAGGAGTTCTTTAATATAAATTACATACAGGCAATCTGGTCCCAGCCCCCACAGAGCTCGGTTTCCTTAGTCTGCGGTGAGCTCCAGGCACTTGCACTTTTTTTAAGTACCCTGATTGATTCTAAAATGAGACTGGGGTTGATAACCACTGATATTAGCTAAATCCCTCATTTATAGACTGGAAAACTGAGACACAGAAAGATATTATCACTTTAGGGCAAAAGAAGAACCCAAATCAGCATTCCAGACCACAGTCAAATGGTATGCCAAGCATTTTGCCACAAAGCAGCGATCTTTAAACGGCACAAATAATGATGCTAAATGACGGTGACATGTTTACATCTGCATATTGACAGCACATGCAGCCTTCACCATCTTAGAAATAAATGGACATAGTACCTGGTTAGCAGGAATAGTTCATTGAGTTCATAGGAACCAGGTCACTTAAACCATTAATATCATTCATCTGTGAGTCACAGCCTGAATTAAAAAGTTAAGTTCAAAGTGCTTCTCTTACTGCCTTCCCCATGTACCAAAATTGCTATGTCTGCTCCTATTTCTCAATCACACACTGTTTTCCATTTGCCATTGTGAAAAGGAGAAAATCAAGACCTCAAAGCTGCAGCCCACAACACCCAATATCTGTAGACTAAGAGATATTCACACTGAAATTATATTAAGAAACAGAAAGGCAGAGAAAATATTTCACTTTCTGATTCTAGATCTCTAGTTTCAGCTCTTGCTTGAAGTAGAATTCTCACTTAGTGTTGACACAAAAGTGCAGGTTATTATGTTTAATGCCTGTCAGTAATACTTTTCTTGAAACAACCACACATTACTTCAATGGTATCACTGCGTGTGAATTCCTCTTGGCTGAGGCCAGATTCCTAGTTCAGTTCAGTTTTATTTTGCCTGGTTTTGATTGAATTACAGTAAATTTCCTGCACCTAACGTGCCTTGCAAAGTGTATGAAATTTTCTTAGTATCGCTACAGGGTCTGGTGGAATTAACACCTTGCCGGAGTGTCACCAGCCGGAGTGTCACCAGCTCATTAAAAAAGGGGGCATTTCTTCTGCTGGACCCTGTATGTTAAGAAAATACCATCAGGGAAGCCGGGATGGCTCAGTGGGTTAGGCACTCACTTTGCAGCGCTGGGGACCCAGGATCGAATCCTGGCCCCAGCCCGTGCGGACCCATATGCTGAACTGAGAGCTCCCCCAGTTCAGTTCTCTCTCTGTCTCTGTATCTCTCTCTCTCTCTCTCTCTCTCTCTCTCTCTCTCTCTCTCTCTCTCTCTCTCTCTCTCCCCTCTGTCAAAATAAATAAATAAATAAAAATATATTTAAAAAAAAGAAAATACCATCAACAGAAACAATTACCTTGTAGTCCTCAATGAAGACTCCATTGGGAGAACTATAGATTGATAAGTAGGTTGTATAGTACAATGGTTAATAGCACAAACAGTGAAGATAAGCAACCTGGGTTTGACTCTGTACTCACTAGCTATGTGTCTTTGAGCAAATTATTTCATCTCTGAGTCTAGGTTTTGACTTCTGCAAACCAGCGATTGGCACTTAAATCATCAGGTTGTGATAGGAATGAATAAAATGAGTTTGCACAACTAAAGCACGTATAAGGGGACCTAGAATTTTGCAAGTGATTGTTATGATATTTTATAAATGTACATTTTTGAGTGGACACATATGGAGATAATAAAAGGCTAAGTGGTATGTTCAACAAATTTATTTCTATAATGCTCTTCTTACAAATGAAAAAAGCTTTCCATGTTGCTCTTATGTTATACCTTAATGTAGTTTTGGTTTGAAGATTTAAGGTTCTGAAGATACAAAAAGTAGTATAAAAATGTTACATTCAATCACATTGCATAATTACAAAAAATTACAAACTCCGTATATTCTCAATCACCACTATGAATCTTCATGAGATATTTCACATACACTAAAGTGTCCAAATGGACTCACCATACCCTTAGCTCTTTGAAATCACCAGTTTATTTACATGCAAGTGGAGAGAGGGTATAGCTAGAAATGAGCCAAGTTTATTAAAATGTTTAACACACTCTAAATCACCATGCGGGACACAATTCCTATTTGCCCTACTCCCATTGCTACTAAACTTCTACCCTCATCTGGTTTTTGTCCCAATGGACTTAAACCCAACTCTAGATAAAAATAGCAGCCTTTTTTTTAATTAAAAAAAAATTATTTTATGGTTTGAGAGAAGGTAACAGAGAGAGAAGGGGGAGGACCCAGAGCAGTCTCCATAGTTGCACATCATTAGTTGTGACATGGTTTCTTTCCACACAGGTGGATGTGGGGTCACACGGGATGGGAACTGAACTGGGGGCCTCCCACATGGGAGGGGAGAACCTTCACCACCCAGCCATCCCAGTGGTTACCAGTTGTGCACCAGTTTAGCATTCGGGTTTGCATGGGCCAGGGCTGGGAATCAAACCCTGGATCTTATGAGTGTGAGGCCAGCACTTAACTGCTGCGCAATGAGCATCCCCTAAACAGCGGGCTTTGGGCTCACTGAAGCCAGTACGGTCATCACAGCTGACGTGCTCACAAACTCCTGCCATACTGGCCCTGCCGGTAACCCTTCTTCTTGCCATTCTTTTGGCTTGAACTCTCCTCGTTCGTCTCCTCCTCCTTCTTTCCCACTCTGTCTCTGCTAACTGCCTCGGAAAGTAGTCGACATTTTCCAAATAGTAGGGGAAATGGGAAGCTACATCACCAGGCTGTCTCTGGAAGCCCTTCTTCTACTTTCCTCACCAGGGATGTACTCTCTACATCACAAGCTGCAGCCTGCATTTGGCACCAGGTAGCAGGGCCTGCACAGGCCTCAGGTGGCCTGGCTAGGAACTCACGTTTGCCCCACGCAGCCACTGCCTGCAGACACCAGTGGGATACTGCCCCCTCCACACCCCTCCGCCCCTTGCTCAGTGAACCAGCCAGACCCAACAGCAACACACAGGCTCTGAGGACTGTCGTTGGAGCTGTCACTACAAGGCACAATAAAAGAGCAGGGTCTTCACTTTGTACCCAAGCAGGGTGACACCTGCTAAAATAGATTTTAGTGAAGATTTCCTATTTAACACGAGGGCTACGATGCCCAGGATACTGTCAAAAATCACTTGTTACACCAAAAATGAGGAAAATCACAGCTTGAGTGAGGAAAGGTGAGAAGCAAATGCCAATTCCTGAGATGATGATTTAGACCAAGCTTGTCAACCTGCAGCCTATGGGCAGCGTGCGGCCCAGGAAGGCGCTGAATACTGACCAACACAACTTCGTCAACTTTCTTAAAACCTGATGAGATCTCTTTGGCAATTTTTTTGTAGCTCATCAACTATCGGTAGTGTTAGTGAATTTTATGTGCGACCCAAGACAGTTTTTCTTCTTTCATTGTGACCTAGGGAAGCCATTGGATACCCTTGATTTGGATACTGAAATGATCTAACAAGGATTTCAAAGTTGCCATTATAAAAAATGCTTCATCAAGCAATTAGATATAGCCTTGAAACAGATGAAAACATAGAAAATCTCACCAAAGAAATGCATGATATAAAAAAAAAAGCCAAATGGAAATTATAGAACTAAAAAATACAATAACTTAAACATTAAAAAAAAAATAACTCACTGAAGTGGCTCAATATTACAATGAATATGAAGAAGGAAAGAATCAGTGAATCTGGAGATAGAACCATAGAATTCTCAGTATCTGAAGAGAAAAAACAAACAGAGAAATGATGAGCAAAGCCTCAGGACCAGTGGCATAATAGAATAACAAAAGCTCCCACATTCACATCATCCAAATCCTAGAAGGAGAAGGAGAGGGTGGGACTGGAAGAAAATATTTGAAGAAACACAGACTGAAGTTCTCTAAATGTTCTAAAGACATAAACCAATATATTGAAGAAGCTGAGTGAACCCCAAACAGGATACACTCAAAGAAACGCACATCATGCTACATCGGAGTTAAAATTCTAAAACTTGAAGACAAAGAAAAAAATCTTGAAGGCAACCAGAGAGAAAAATCCAGAGGAGAAAGACAATGAAAACGACAGATTTTTCATTTGAAACCACAGAATGCCAAAAAGAAGTGACAGTTTTCAAGTGCTAAAAAACACTTCCAGTCCAAAATTCTATATTTGGTAAAAATATTCTGCAAGAATGTAGAGGAAATATATTCTCACGTGAAGGAAAACTAAGAATTTGTCAACCACAGACCTACCCTTTAAAAATGACTAAAAGGGATCACTCCAAATAGTAAAGAAATGGTAACAGAAGAAGTCTTGAAACTAGAATGGAAGGAAGAACAATAGATTATGTAAGGAAATAAGGAAGGAAGGGAGGGAGGAAGGAAGGAGGGAAGGAAGGAAAATTATCTTTCTCCTCTTGACGGTTGAGTCAAAAATTATAACTCTATCTAATGTGATGCTCGGTGTATGTACAGAAGTACTCAAGATAAATATATTTAAAAAGTGGGAAGGGAAAAGAACCTAAATACAAGTTTTCTATTATCACTTGACATGGTAAAACATTGACACTAATAAATTGTGACAAGTTATGTGTGACAAGTTATGTATATTATAATGCCTAAAGCAACCACTAAGAGAACCGTATAAAGAAATATACTCAAAAAGATTATTATAAACAAATCAAAATGAAATCCTAAAAATGTTCATTTAACCAAGCAGATGGCAATAAAATAAAAATAAGCATGAAATAAAATATTAAATATAATTAAATATATGCATATAAAATATAAAACACATTTCTATTTCTGAGTAATGAAATAGAGGAAACCAGAAAAATCGCATAATTAGGTGGCAGATTTAAGTCCTAACAATAACTTACCTAAATATACCAGTTGAAAGATGGAGATTGGCAAATAGCTTAAAAATATATGATTCAGCAATATACTATAAGAAACCCAATCTAAATATAGCATAGATAGGTTGAAATTGAAAGGCTGAAATAAGATATGCCATGCAAGCATTAATTGAAGGAGGAATGACCATATTAAGTATCAGATAAAGTAAATTTCAGAACAAAGACATTTTCTAGAAACAGGAGGAACATTACTAATAATAAAAGGATCAGTCTACCAAAAAGACATCATGATCCTGTGCAAACCAATTTCACCTATGCTGCTTCTGCCGATAATTTCCAAATTCACTTTCCCAAGCTCCTTCCAGCACGTTCAGCTAAATATCTCCTTGTGCCTTCTTTCCGTTGCCTTTTCTTTTCCCCTCTCTGAATTTCTGTTGTTTCTGCTGGTGATGTCATTTGTTTATTGGCCACCCAGATAGAAATCTGAATCATTTTGATCAAATTCTGTGGCTCACCCAATTCCCATGTTTCTTATGTAGAGCCCTTGGTTCTATGTCCAATGTGGTGACTCCACAGTAGTCAGGGTTTCTATTTCATGATATCTCCTACTGGCCTCCTTCTTGTCCAGATGAATCATCCTAAATACAGCACTGAAATGGCTGTTATTGCCTCCTAAAAAAACAAAAAAACTTGTCCTGATTTATCAGGTTTTCAGAATTCTGCCTACAAACTCTCACAGTCCCACTGGATCCCACTGGTGCCTAGAAATGCCTCCATGCTTTTCCATCCTTGTAGTTAATTCACCTGCCAAATGCCTTTCTTCCATCTGCATATGGAGAGTCCTTGTCCTTCTATAAGGCTCTCTTCAAACACCACCACCATCAAGCAGGTGCTGGTTGAGCAGGCCCAGAGCATGGAAAGGACTTCCCATGGTACTTAAGTAATCTGTCCTGTCTGTTAATTTGCATCTTTGACGTCTCTCCCCTAAATTGTAAGTTCCCAAAGACTTCATCTTTGCACTCTGCACCACTCCCACCCTCCACAGAACCAAAAGAAAAAGTGTAGTGTCCATATTAAAGGTTCATGAACCACCTGTTGAACACTGTGAGAGCCAAACTCACCTCTTTCTACCAAAATAGACCTTCTCTTTTTCTTCATCATAGCTTCAAATTCTTCACTCTCAAACCTGAAACGTTAATGTCAATTAAACACAATACTGGTCCTAGAATGTAGTGATTTTATGTACAAAAAGTTTTGCTATGATGTAAAGCAAAATGTACCTAATGCATTCGTTGTATGTATATACATGTACAATATAAACCGTACATGTACAGTGAACTCTCCGTTAACTGGAACTTGAGAGTGTTGGTTGCTTGAGTTCTGGTTAATGGAGAGTCTAGCTACATTTATCCAGCATCTACCAATTCCCATGGGTGCCAGTTACTTGAGACTCTACTGTATATAAGCTCTAGATTTGTTTATATTGTTAATTTTTTTACCAAATAATTACATTCTTAGTAAAATTTTATATAAATAGACATAGGAAAGTTGAATTAAGGGATTAAACACATCCTTGAGACAGCTGATTTGAGCTTTCTTGATCTTTTACTGTAAGAGAGTTTACCCTCACACATGAATAGAAATAGACCTGAACTATTAGAAAGAATGGAATTTTGCATAGTTTGAATGGATAGTTGTCCTGGGTGGGTTTTCGGTAGCAGTGACCCCTCTTCAGTTGATGTCCTTGGTGACTTGCATTGGCTCAGACCACCTCCACTTGTGACAGTTTAACTCCATTTAAGGCACTGACTTAAGCAAAATGTAATTTTAAAAAGGCAGCAGATATCTGAAATCTGTGGTGGGTTCCCAAGCCCTGAGTATATTTTATTCTCATCTCTATACTAGGCAGACCACTACTTCCATTCATTACTGCAATTAACTGTGCACATAACTCTTTGTTATTGCTCATTTTACACCAGTGGGTTTCCATTTCAAAAAAGAATTAGCATTTGTTTCTAATTGAATATTCACTGCTTCTGTTTTGCAGATCCAACATCAGGTTCCTCTTTAGACTGGGCGTACGATGTGGGCATCAAACACACATTTGCCTTTGAGCTCCGAGACAAAGGCAGATTTGGTTTTCTCCTTCCAGAATCTCAGATAAAGCCAACCTGTAAAGAGACCATGCTAGCTGTCAAATTCATTGCCAAGTACATCCTCAAGCATACTTCCTGAAGAATGGCCTCGGTTTGGAATAAGTCAAGGAATCCTTCTTTGTCCCTGCCACCAGAAAGTCAATCATCCCTTGTCCCTATAGATAAAGCTTCCACTTCACCTGACTTTTGCTCACTGAAGTCCTGTTTTTTCTTTTTGCTTTAATTTACTCCCAGTAGCATCTTAACAAATAGCTTTAAAGAAAAGCTCTTAACTACCTTTCTTTGCTCCCAATGAAGTGTGAAACCAGCATGAAGTATTATTTTGAATATTTTGAAGGGTGATCAATATCCAATGGGACACAGGAAAAAGATGAGGTGCTTCATCATTTTGTGTGCTAATATAATAAAAAATAAAATGCATTCCAAAACACAACTTCTGGTTTTTATAAACTATATTTTCTGCATGCTTCTATTACCATTAATAATCAAGTATCAATGTTTCTCATGACTTCTATTAATAAGCAAGAATATCTTCAATTTTGAAAAATGTATTTTGCCTACACATCATTTTTTTTTTAAGTATAAGTAGGCATTGTGTGTATCTTCATAATCACAGAAAGGTGTCCTAACAGGAACTAAAGGGGTGTATATAGAAATAAAATCTCAGTGCTTTCAACAACCAGTTTCCTTCAACATAATGTACATTAAATTCAAAAGAGTTTTAAGTTGACCTTCCATAATCAGAGGAAACCACCTGCCCAAACATCTTGGGCAGTCACAGACAGAGCCAAAACAGACTAGTCAGCCATGAGCCCTGCCCTCTCAATGAACAGGAAGGAAGCTTACAAATGTAGAACAAGTTGAAAAGAGAAATCGTGTTGACCAAGGGCAAAGTAATTTAATACCTTCATACTGTCTATAATCTTATCGTGTAAGAGTGTCAAAAAAATACCTTTTCCCCAACCTTACTCATTCATCAGGTGACAGCAGTGGTGTCTCCGTTCTAGAAATCCAGAACACAGACACCTGACCAGAATTTGAAGGACAACATAGAAAGTTCCTTAGCTTCCCAAAAACTTAGTTTTCAGAACACTCTAAATAAAAATTTTAAGGATACTGAAAGATCCTGAGAAACCAAGTCTACAAATAATCTGGGACATTCCTCATGAGTTCTCTAGGGGCCCATAAAAGAAAGAGTGTTCCCACATCTATGAGGTCATAGTGTTCCTGATAGTTAAGATGCAGGTAAATGTTTCCCATGCAAAACTGGGAGAAACCAATATGAACTAACAGACTCATATTTTGAGTGGAGGAGGGAAAAACAACAGTCAAGAAAGTTAAAGACAAGGGAAGCCGGGATGACTCAGTGGGTTGAGCACCCATTTGCAGCCCCAGGGTCCAAGGATCGAATCCCAGCCCCAGCCCAAGCTGACTCACACGCTGAACTGGGGTGTGACCCAGTTCAGTTCTCAGCGAGGTGAGCTTCCTATGTGCAAGGTCCCTGGTTGAGCTCTGGCTGGCGGGGGCATGCCTCTCATGCAGGAGGCCCCAGCCTGGTTCCTGGCCTGTGCAGCCCTGCACCCACCTGTGGAATGAAACTATGTAGAAAACCAATGACGTGCAACTATGGAGACTGCTCTGGGTCCTCTCCCTTCTCTCTGTCTCTCTCTGTCTCTCTGTGTGTGTGTAAAAAACAATAAAAAATTATTTAAGAAAGTTAAAGACAAACTAAATTATGAGATTAAATTGTTCCTTATTAAAATATGTATATAATATCCAGACCTAAACATTTAGCATTCAAAGCTGGCTCAGAACATGAGAATGTAAACTTGTTCCAATAAACAGGCCACCTGGGAATTATATGCTGCTTGACACTTGCTCAACTGAGAAAGGACTGAAAGAAATTCTAACCTTAAAATTTACATAAATATTTCTACCTCCATTGGGTGTATAGATGGAGCAGGAAAGAGGATAATTTTAGTTGTTGAATATCATCCATCCTGTGTTTACCCACTCTTCAGTTTATTGAAGACACAGAAGTTTTAAGTAGCATTTTATTAAGCAATTATGTAGTTTAATAGTTCTTTTCTCAATTGGAAGCAAAATCATTTGAGTGCGTATAAATAAAAAATCCTAACAAGACCATTCTTTATCTTACTTGAGTGGTTTTTCCATGAATTGTGAAAATAAATATATGAAGAAATCTCTCTCTGTTAAAGTTAAAAACTAAACTTAATTTTACTTATTGGGAAATTTGAGTTCTCAGTGCTGTGATTCTTTTCTTATCAATTCTCATTTATCAGTAAAGGGAATTGGTGCCCAAGTTACAAGTTATACTGTCTCTTATAATATGCTTCTAAATCATCATTCCTCTTCTACTTTTCTTACTACCAAATTCCCTCAAGGGACATTGTTTCATATTTTGACATTGTTTCTGGCAATGATCTTGAGGCTGAGACACACATCTCCAATACATGAGAAAATAAAACATCTTACTGATTATCTTTATTCATGCAAATTAGTTTGAGTTTGTAATGGGCATTATGACTTCAGATTTTAAAATGTCTCATCCTATACACTGTATACATTCTATAAACTACATACATGCTCATTGGCTAAGTAAACCTTATGCTTATTGACAAGAGTCTGTTTCTCGTTTAAGACAAACATCTATGCCTGATTTTCTTTAGATGAAAAAATAAACAAGTAATTCCCAGAGAAAGTTACAACAGTTCACTGAGAATACACAAGTTCTCTCAGTAGCAATGTGTTCTTTAAAAAACTGTTTACATTACTTTGGTCATTCCAAATGAATGGATGTTGGGTAGCAAATACTTGAAAGTTACTGAGAGTAAATCTTAAATGTTCTCAACACACACATACACAAAAAGGCAGTTATATGAAGTGATGAAGGTATTAACTAACCGTACTGTGATAATCATTTCACAACATATACGTGGATCAAATCATTGGGTTGCACACCTTAAATTACACAATGTGTATGCAAATTATACCTCAGTGAAGCTTGGGGGGGGGATATATGTGGCTATTATAGATGCTGGAATATTTGTGACTTCACATGCCACAATATTTTGAGGCACCCCTTATCTTAAATAAAAGTCTGACCAAGATGGTGGTGTGAGAGGAGCTCTTGAAAGTTCTCCTGGAAAGAACAATTTAAACAATTAAAATCCAACCAGGTGATCCCTAAGCAACACACAGCCTCAGCTGAAGGATCCACTCATCGCAAGGAAATACCTAAAGCTGGAGAAAAGGAGGTGAGTGAGAGAGAAAGGGAGCAATGTGAAGACTCTCTGCAGAGCACAACCCGGAAACCTACCCAGTGAGCAACCCAGGGGTTCGCCTGGAGACCAGCAGGGGAGAGACTGAGGGAGGCTTGCCCCACCAGCCCATCCCAGAGCCTGCCTTCGGTGAGCTGCTACTTGAGGGCAGCCATTGCCCTGTGGCATATACAGGCCTGCACCTTTCCTGGCGAACCCTGCCCCCCACTCTTCCCACGGGGGCCAGCAGAGGGATCTAGGAAAACCCAAGCACAGGTGGGGCAGCTTCTGACTATAGTGGGATCTCAGAGGCATAGAACACCATCGCCCACCACATCTTCCCAAAGAGGAGGCCTACAGAGACCAACACCTGAGTCAAAGAGAAGCCCACCTTAAAGGAAGTCCCCTACTGTGAGAAAACCAAATAAACAAGAAAAAATATTCCAAGACAGTGCAGCCACACCAGCTAAGAAGTAAAAGAAAGATTTTTTCACATCTACCAGGGGAAAAGTCCTCACGTCCAGGAAAAGAAATGTCCCAACAGCAATGAACACCCCTGTGAACAAAGGTGCCCAGAAAGAAAGAGAAAAACCTCCAGAAAAGATACGGAAACACATGAGCTAAGTGACACAGAATTAAAGACTGCAATTCTGAAAACACTCACAGAGATCAAAGAAAACTGGTGGAGTGCACAGAAGGAACTAAGTGACCTCAGAAAAGCAATTGAATCTATAAAAAAAAAAAGCAAACAAAAATTCTGGAGATAAGCAACACAATAAAAGAAATGAAAAATGAAACAGCTAGCACATAAAGCAGAGCTGACCAGATGAAGGAAAGAATTAGTAAAATTGAAGACAGAAATTTGGAATTGTCATAGAAAGAAGAGCTAAAAAAAAAAAAAAATGAAACACATCTACAAGAACTATCTGACTTCATTAGAAAAAATAATATAAGAATAATAGGTATTCCGGAAGGAGCAGAGGACAAGATGGGCACAGAGAACCTACTCAGACAAATAGTAGATGAGAACTTCCCAAACCTATGGCAAGAACTGGAACCCCAAATTCAAGAAGACAATAGGCCCCCTAGCTACTTGAATCCTAGCAGACCATCTCCAAGGCATAATATACTGAAAATGTCAAAGACAAAGAAAGAATCCTCAAGGCATCCAGAAAAAAGAACACCATAACCTGTAAAGAAGAACTCATCAGACTATCATCAGATTTCTCAAGAGAAACTCCATAAGCCAGAAGGGACTGGAACAAGTGTTCAAAATATTAAAGGAGAAAAATTACCAGTCCAAGAATCTTGTACCCAGCAAAGATTTCCTGTAGATATGAAGGAGCAATAAAGACCTTTGCAGACATACAGAAATTGAATGAATTCTCTAGCACAAGTCCAGCATTTCAAGAAATATTGAAGGCGGCGATTGGACTTAAAACAAAAAGTAAAAATAAATAGGGATAAACTGGAACAACAAAAACACAAAAGGGGAGGAAGCAAAGCTTTAAATTTCCAAAGAGCATGGAGGTAAGAAACATCCTTCAGAAAAGGAAGCACTGCATATATGAAACTTTCTTTTAGATAAAGTTCATGGTAACCACTGAAAAAGAACTTAGAACTGGGACACATAACAGTAAAAGAAGAGAAAACAGAGAAAACAGTCATAAACACAATCAAACTAAAATAACCGATGGGAATGAAAAAGCAAAGACGCAATTAAAAAAAAAGAGTTACCAGAAAACAAAAGATAAAATGGCTATAGGAGATCCTCATATATCAATCATACCCTAAATATAAATGGACTGAACTCACCAATAAAATGACACAGAGTAGCATACTGAATTAAAGAACAAAAACCAACCTTATGCTGCCTACAAGAGACACACCTCAGACACAGCAAATGGCACCCAGAGAAAAGCAGGTGTAGCCATACTTATATCTGACAAAGCAGACTTCATGATCAAAAAGATAATAAGAGACAAAAATGGACATTTCATAATGATAAAGGTGACAATACAATAAGAAGACACTACACTTGTTAGTATATATGCCCCCAACCAAGAAGCACCAAAATTTACAAAGCAACCACTAACAGATCTAAAAGGAGAAACTGACAAAAACACAGTTATAGTAGGGGACTTAAACACCCCATTGACAGCCATGGACAGATCGTCCAAACAGAAAATAAATAAGGAAACATCAGCTTTAAATATTTTGAGGCACATTTACATATTTTTCCTCCAAAAATGTATCCCATTGAAATGGGAGAAGCAGCAGCGTTCTACCATTTTAGAAAAGAAAGAATTGATAGAGAATTATAAGAAGTTCAAATTACCTCTGCTTCCAGAGGCTGCCTCCTTTCCATTCAACAATTGACATGCAGAAAATAATGAGTGGAACTTAAATTGGGAGTAACAAATATATGCAACCTTTCAAATTAGAAGGTTTTATTATGTGAAAACACATTCAAAGCAACACCATTTACTAACTAGTGCATCTAATATGAACACATGGCAGTATTTCAAAGATTATGCCTTTGTACTTCTCACTCCTTTTTAACACAATTGTATTTCATGATTAAAATCCCAGCCCATTTTTCTATAATGAGTCATAATAGCATCTTGAAAAATCTCAGCAGCATATAAGGCTACTGTCAGAAATTCCTTAGGCAATGCTTTTGGGAGACTCTTGCATTTCCTTGTCACAAAAGCCATTATACCAGGACATATTTCAGCCTGCCTAAGTAGCATCTACATGAGGCTTATAATTTTGTCATAAAAATTTACTCTCACATGAACTTAGCATGAAAGGTCTCCGCCCAAAAAAGAGGAATTCAAATGGATAGATGATCACTTGAACTGCTTTTTTGCTCCCTTATCCTTCAGTTACAAGAGCCTTAAGTTCAATGGTGTCAAGACAGGTTAAACCAAAAAACTGTAAAACAATTTTTGAAATATGTGAGTGAAATTTAACACTTAACATTCCAAAGACATTATTACTGCCATCGCATCATGGAAGTTGAGCTACTGATTCATTTTACACTGTGTATTGGAGACTTAAAAGACAGTGAAACAAGGAAAAATCCATATCGCTTGTTTTACATATGAGGGCAGTCCAGAAAAAAACAAACAGCCAAAAATGCCTCTATTTTTCATATTACGTGGCTGAATACTTGCCTGACAGCCTTCATATAAAAGAAATGACAAGAACTCTGGTTTCCTTTCTTATTTTAAATTCTCCAATTTCCTTTTTTTTTTTTTAATCCAAAAAATCTCTGCTTTGCAAAACTTAAATTTTGAGAGGTAATTAAATTCCGATGTTGAAAAGGGGGGAGGTGAGAAGAGATCTGTTTGAGACTTGTATTCACACTGGCAGTAATAATCATATCAAACGTAATATTTGCACAATACTGGGTAACTTAGCGACCGTCCTTACCCAACATGTTTGCATGCTCACATGCAAACAACTGCTCACAACTCTACTAGGCTGAGACGAGGTGAAGTTATTTATTATCCCCGTTGTGTGTCTCAGAAACCACAGCTCACTGTATGTATGTGACTTGCCTATATGAAGTTGCAGATAGAAACTAGATCTTTACACTTCAACCTTCAGATTCTTTTCCGTACACCACACTGCCCAAGGTCATTATTTCTCTTAGAAGGCAGAGAACTGTTATCTGATTTGTGGGTCATCGATTTGGGTTCTAATACTCCTCGAACCTTGCTAACGACCCCTGGGATACTCATCTGGATCATCGAGACCAGAGATCCTCATCCTTGAACACATATTGGAGTCACCTGGGAAGCTTATTAAAGTACCGATTGCTGGGCCCCTCCTTCAGTTTCTGAAACAATACCGTTTCCCTGAAAATAAGACAGTGTCTTATACCCTGTTTCCCTGAAAATAAGACAGTGTCTTATATTAATTTTTGCTCCCAAAGATGCGCTAGGTCTTATTTTGGGGGGGGTGCCTTATACGTATTTCAGTGAGAGGCAAAACTGTAAGTAATGTCAGGAGCGATGTCACCCTGTGTGATATTGTGACAGTTAATGGCAAGACTACTTGTCCTGAGAGACTCTCGATGTAGCCCCTGAGGATGGCTGGTTAGTCAATGATGGGTAAGATTCCTCGAGGAGGAACAATCTAAGACAGGCACTGTCGCATAGGGGACATCGGAATAATATTGGGAAAATAAGAAACGAGACTTTGTCCCTCCTTCCCAGGAGTTTCTCTTCTCTTGCCCCTTCCCCCTCAAAGGAATGATAGAGAGCTGCTGGAATGTTTCTGCCTGGCTTGAACATGACCAGACTCCCAGCCTTGGGAGATAAGCAACTCCCATGCTTTCAGATGCAGGTGCAGAGCAGTCTGCTTCTTGTTGATCTTTTACTGTACCAGCAAGTTCTTTTCCCAGGAATGCTCTGACCATTTAGTCACCCAGTTATTGCTGTTTTGCAGTGAAATAAACAAGTGCTCTGTAGACATGATATCTCTGCTTAGTCCTGAGAAAAATACAGTGATCCCTCGTTTTTCGCGGTTAATGGGGACCAGAACCTTCCGTGAAAGCTGAAAAGCCACGAAGTAGGATACTGTAAAATACAGTATGCGAGACAGTCAACATCATGGACAAGACTGGCGAGATACAACAAGAGAAGATGCTAGGTGAGGCTGCGATGATGCGCAGACAATCAACTCACAGGGATAAATCCCCTCGGACTCTCATGGGTCGATGTGGCACCGGAAACCCATCACGCGCCTTTATGAGAGCCCGTGGGATGGACTCCGAGTCAGCTCATCTCTTTGTGTGACATGCAGGGATCCTTCTCTCTCGCGCATCCACATGAAACAACGCTCCTTTCCGCCATGTGGCTGCCGACATGGTTGTATTTTTTCATTTTTATTTTTTGATGACTATTTTGGGAAAACCCGCGAAGCACTGAAGCCGCAAAGCATGAAGCGCGAAGTGGCGAGGGAACACTGTAGTCTGTTTTGTGTCAAGTTAATTTTTACTTTGTAGCCATGTAGCTGTTCACGTAATCATTTACTGTATACGAAGCTGTAAAAATAAACTCGGGGCTACAGACTGCCATCCACTTTCTGATAGCCCTCCCAATTCCATAACTGGTTTCAGTGTCTTTAATCCTCACGCCTCACTCTGGGACTGTTCCACACTGACGGCTGGCTCCGTCAAAGTAGGTCTTACTTTCGGGGGATGTCTTACTTTCGGGGAAACACGGTAGGTCCCAAATAAAGCGCAGTATTTATTGACATTCTCAAGTAAGGCTGAAGCCACTGGTCTAGGAACCACATGAGAACCACTGATATCAAATTATTCTAAAGTCCCCTTCTACTTTTCAATTTTTTTTTTAATTATGTTAGTGACCTTTATTGAATTGGACAGTTTATTTGCAAATGTAATTAACTCACAGGACTTATTTTCAATTAAACTTGTAGACATATCAAATAGATAAAATGGGGGTATTTATATTGCAATTCCCACCTTCGATAAAAATACGGTATCTGTAAATAAAAAAAACAAGTGTTTGAATACAGATGCATATATTCCAAATCCATGACACATTGAAACAGTTTTTAAATATACATAAATAGTAAGTATAATAAGGGTCCCTGCTTTGAAATTCTGTTGATTCTATAAATTTTAAGATAAGTGGCATTCATTTATTTTTATTTCTATTTTATATTTTTATTTGTCAATATATTGAATGTGTTCAATGTTTTAAGTTTTTATGTTACATATCATTTTCAAATCCATTTTTAGAACATGAAAAATGTTGACCCCTGCCAAGGCCCAAGTTCACTATGGCTATCTGAGGAAATTCCGGTTTGGAATCCACTGTAAAAATCCTTTACACTATAAGAGGTAGCTTTCCAGATAGGGAAACTGAGTGAATTCTGTGAGGCGTACGTGCAGAAATTGTTTTGGAGTTGCAGCATTTGTTTCATGGTGACTAAGGGGAGGAGTCCAGCTGCTGCAATTCTTGGTTGTCACATAAAAAGCGCAGACAGGGCAATGGGATAATATGAGGACCTATGCTCAGGCGTTGACAACCCTCAGTTGTATCTGCTCCAATTAATTTTTCACAAAAGCAGAAAAATGAAGAAAGGAAAGGAACACATTGCTGGTAGTTTGGGCAGAAGGCCACAAAGCAAAATGTCAGGAGAAAAATGGTAATAAAATCAGATTTTCCTTGGCCCCTTCCCCACACTTCCATTCTCCCCCATAATGATGTAAATATTCTGCCTCATCATAGCCCAATGGTCCACTTCATTTGGTCTACAAAAAGCCGATGTTTGAGATGGGAAAGCAGGTCACCTTTCCTCAGACTGTGGCCCGACACAGTATATTCCAATTTACCTATTGACTTTTTATTGTTCAAAAAACCTTATGGAGGTTACAGATCTTTTACTCTTTTATTTTATTCTGAACCACATATGTTTCTTTTTTTTTTCTTTTTTTTTCTTTTTTTTTTAATATTATTATATGTTATTGTTAAATTTAATGGGGTGACATTGGTTGGTAACAATCAGACAGTTTCCCAATGTACAACTCCACATCACATCACCCATGCATCGTGTTATGTGCCCAACTCCCAGAATCAGGTCCCCCTCCAACCCCATATATCTGGTGCCCACTCCCCCCTCCCCACTCAACTCTCCCTCCCCACTTCTCCCTCCTCTCCAGGTAAACATCAAACCATTGAGTGTGTCCATAATGCTGGTGCCCTCTCCAAATATGTTTCTGATATTCAATTTGAAAGGCTAAAGAAGGATACAGGGATCAGTTTGAATAGACAACCAATGTCATGGAGCACACAAGAATTCTGAAGTCACTTAAAGGCATGTTTAAATAGAGGCTTCCTGGGAAGCTGGGATGATTCAGCGAGTTAAGCGCTCGCTTTGAAGCCCCAGGGACCGAGGATGGAATCCCGGCCCTGGCCCGTGTGGACCCATATGCTGAAGTGGGGTGTGCTTCCCATGTGGGAGGCCCCAGTTTGGTTCTTGCCTCCCGGTTCGGCCCCTGGCTCCAGGGGGCGTGCCTCCCATGCAGGAGCCCCCCAACCCAGTTCTGCCCTGCACAGTCCCCCACCCACCTGTGTGGAACAAAACTATGTCAAAAACTGTACAACTATGGAGACTGCTCTGGGCCCTCCCCCTTCTCTCGGTCTGTCTCATTCTCTCTCTCTGTCTCTCTCTGACTCTCAAAAAATAAATCTTTAAAAAATAAATAAATAGAGGCTTCCCCACTTACTAGCCATGGCAAATCTGGAAAGTACAGATCATGGTATTTATGTCACAAGACGATTGTGAAGATTTAAAAGAACTCTAGAACACATAGGGCAGCCAACTGTTCCAGTTTGCTCAGAAGCCAGCGGTCTCCCAGGACGCACTGGGTTTTGGTGCCAAAATCAAAACAGTCCTGGGAAAACTGAGACAGTCACCAAGTCAAACTGAAATGTTTCTCAAGCAAAAATAAATAATAAGTGGGGAGGAGTAGGGAGGGAGAATCAAACTTACAGTGATGGAAAGTGAGCTGATTCTGGGTGGTGAGCACATAATGTGATATATAGACAATGTCATGTAGAATTGTATACCTGGAAACTATGTAATTGATATCAATTAATGTCATCCCAATAAATTTAACAAAATATAAATAAATAATAAGGGATGCCAGGATAGCTCAACAGTTTGAGCACTTGCCTTGCAACTACAAGGTCTGGGGATCAAATCCTAGCCCTGGCCCATGCAAACCCATATGCTGAGCTACATCCAGTTCGGTTCCTATACCGTGTGGCCCCCCATCCACCTGTGTGGAGTGAAACTATGTCTCAATTAATGATGTGCAACTATAAAGACTGCTCTGGGCCCTTCCCCTTCTCTCTTTCTCTCTCTCTCTCTCTCCCTCTCTCTCTCTCTCTCTCTCTCTCTCTCTCTCTCTCTCTCACACACACACACACACACACCTCTCAAACAATAAAATAAATCTTTTAAAATAACAACTTTTCTTTATAAATAGATGATAGATAGATAGATAATGATTAGAATTCCTTCCTCTTTTCTTCCAATTTTTTTAGAAATAAATATTCACCAGGTAAAATAAAGATTCATATTTACTGGTAGTAATCACTTTGCTATCGATGTTTCATACTTTACATAGATTTTATCAGTTATTCTTTAAATAAACCTCTTACAACTATAAAATGTCATTTTTTCTCACTCCCAGTTTGACAGATGCTACACGGAGGCACAGAGCAGCTAATTGCCCTGCTCAAGGTCACAAAGCTAAGAAATAAATAGAGGCATTCAAGGCTAAGAGGCCAAATATTAAAATAATATGGACGCCTTCCTCAGACCAGCAGCAGCAGGATCACCTGGGAACCTGTTAGAAATGCAAACCCAGTACAGCCACTCCTCATTCCTATGACTAGGTCGTTAGGTGAATTGGTCCATAAGCGAGGAGCTTAAAGGTGGATTAGATAGACGTCTTGTGGTCTTTCATGGCACCATGGCACCATTTTTCAACAGATATCGTATGACACCACACTTTTAAATGGAACATGTGGTTTTGCAGGATTTTGAATGCTTTGTGTAGTGAAGACAAACCAAATGCGGGAAGTAGACAAAGACTGGGGATTCCCCGCACTGGAGAACTGGTCGTAAGTCACAGTGGTCATTAAATAGGCAGGTTGTTGAGTGAGGAGGGGCTGTACCTCACCCACCCTAGACTAACCAAACCACAGTCCATGCTGTGATGCTATGAATGCTTCAGCGCCTGAGACATTAGAGCTGCAAAAAATTTTTAGAATCTTGCACTTTTGTCAACATTAGCAAATTCTCATTTCAGGCCCCTAATTTAAGAGCGCACAAATCCAAATTTCCAAATCTCTAAAAGCCACAAAGCCTTTCGTAAAGAAAACTAAACTTGAGCTAAAATAGAACTTGCATCTCTAGAAGTAATCTTAACTACCCTAAGTCAACTTAAAACTTCAATAAACCCAAACAGTGCATTCTAAAACACACATTGGGAAGCGGGGATGGCTCAGTGGGTTAAGCGCTCACTTTGCCGCCCCAGGAACCGAGGATCGAATCCAAGCCCCAGCCCATGTGGACCCATATGCTGAATTGGGGAGTGCCCCCAGTTCGGTTCTCACCGGGCCGAGACCCCGGCCCAGTTCCTGCCCTGTGCAGCCCCGCCCACCTGTGGAATGAAACTACGTGGAAAAACCAATGATGTAAAACTATGGAGACTGTTCTGGGCCCTCCTCCTTCTCTCTGTCTCTGTATCTCTCTCTCTCTCTCTCTCTCTCTCTCTCTCTCTCTCCTTCTGTCAAAAACAATAAAAAATAAATCTTTAAAAGCACACATAGTTTGCAGAGGTTTTTTTTCTCCCTCAAAAGAGACCTACTGAAACATGACCAAAACAGTACCTTTTTTCTGACACAAATGCACAAGGAGAAGGAGAAGGTGGAGATGACAAGATCGTAGCATTTTGGAAGGAAAAGGAACGGATCTGCTTTGTGTACTCTTTGTGCTCTTTGCTTTCACAGAAAACTGAATACGAGGGGAAAATTCATAATTAGGAGACTTGCTTGTGCTTAGCGCCAATTTAGAGTTTCAAATATAAATATAAATTAACAAGTACTTAATGTTCTTTTCAAAAACAGGATCTTTGCAGAAACAGTCTGTCAAACACTCTTACCAAAAGCTGAAAGGCAATAAAATCTCATTCCAGGCTGAAACCAGACAAACCGTCAGAAGTGATGAAGTCATTATTGTTGGCTAGATTAAAAATGCTCAGCTTCACTAACAACGCAGACCCTGTTCAGAGTAACATCCTCCGTCTATCAGAGTAAATATTTTATGTGCTAAAATATGTTGAGTACACAGTCTGTACCAAATTATGTGTTTAATTAGTGGCATTTCATGAGATGTCTTCCTACCAAGGCCATCTCTTCTACAACATATTTTTTCCATCTAAAGCAAATAAAATAGTCACTAGGCAGCAATTCCATTTAGAAAATAAAACTGTACTTTTACCTGCAAAACTCTTCAGCATCAATCTAAAGATTTTCTCATAGTGTTTCTTTTCATGTATAAATACTACCTTATTTTTTTCATTAAATTTAAATTTAACTTTTTTAAATTATTACATTTATTGGGATGACATTGGTAGTAAACATTACATAGGTCCAGGTGTACAATTCTATAGTATATTGTCTATGAGTTACCATATGTGCTCACCACCCAGAGTCAGTTCTTTCCATAAACATACATTTGATGCCCCCTCCCCCACCCCCTCCTCCACCTCCCTCCCCCTTTACCCTCAGGTAACCACTAAACTACTGACCATGTCCTTGAGTTTTTTTGTTTCTTTGCTACTTTCAGTTTTAAGGCTTTAGCTTTGGGTATCACAACATATTAGGCTGTATTGGAAGGGAACTAGTATGTCTGGAGCTCCAAGCTGGGCACTTCACATGATTATTTTATTTAATCTCCTGACAATGCTATAAGACAGGTGTAATTAAGCACCATATAATGGAAAACTCCAAGACTCTAAGACTCTAAGACACCAGTCCCCAAACTTTTTGGCACCAGGGACCAGTATCATGGAAGATAATTTTTCTGCAAATGGGGAGTGCAGGGAATAATTTCAGGATGATTCAAATGCCAGATGCAGCTTAATTGTCACTTACCACTCATTTATAGGGTTTTGAAAAGAGTCTGCAAGCAGGTGATTTATGACGGTCTCTGTGGAGTCAAACCTCTCTGCTCATGTGCATCTGTATTGGCAGCCGCTCCCCAGCACTAGCATCTCCACCTCAGCTCCACCTCAGATCATCAGGCATTAGATTCTCATAAGGAGCCCAACCTAGATCCTCACATGCGCAGTTCACCACAGGGTTCACGCTCCTGTGAGAATCTAATGCTGCTGCTGATCTGACAGGAGGCGGAGCTTAGGCAGTTATGCCAATGACGAGAAGCAGCTGTAAATACAGATGGAGCTTCACTCACTCACCTGCCCCTCACCTACTGTTGTGCAGCCCAATCCCTAACAGGCCATGGCCCAGGGGTTGGGAACCCCCGCTCTAAGAGTATCACCCATGGTTTTCACGAGAGGAGAAGCAGTAAGATTTGAACCCAACCACAATGCTTTCTGATAGTAACCATAAACTCTCATGGTACATCAGTTAAGGCCTCTGGCGCTGAAAGAGAAGTGTTTCCTGTCTAACAAGTGAGAGCTTATGGACAACATAGACTCAAGGAATGAATCAACAAGAGGAAGGGCTCCTCCCATCCTGCCTCCATGATAGGGTAGCCCAAGGAAAATCACAGGGTCACAGCTCTTCTCTGGTGATAAAGAACAGTGGGGGCAGGGCTCCACAGGGTGAGGTTCCCCCCAGGAGCTAGTCAGCATCACTCAACTGGCCAGGAACAATAATTCCCCCCATCAGTTCCAGCACAGGCTACACAATGGCTTGGGCCCAAGTACGCGGACCGTAATAGATCTGGCTGCCCCAGAGAGCAAGCCACCTTCTCCTCCCCTTAATGGGCATCGCTAGGTCTCAGCCAGAGCTGCCAGCCATTCAGAAACTGAGCTCCCCAAACAAGTGAGCCGCTGCAGCGCTTCAGGGACCCCGCTCAATGTAGGTCACCCACCTCCTCGGCGAGCATATAGCATTTGGACCTACTTCAGACCTCAACCCCACCGGATCACTTGGTGACTAAAGAGGGATAACATTGCCTTTTAATATGGCACTTGCTTGGGAGGGCCAGGCTCCAAAAAGAATGTGTGCAAGGGGCCCTTGTCAATATTGCTCAGACCTGCCTCCCTCATGGGGCCATTCCAAAATGTTCTAGACCATGGGCGTATTCGCCACTCTCTCAACTGCTCCCAGAGTTCGAGCTGCTGACTTTGGTGAGCTGCCCCTTATGTACGGTTCCTTCTGAGCATGTGTCCACACCCTTGGAAGTAAGCTCCTACGGTGTGGACTTCTCTTTCACTCCCAGTAGTACCTCATACCTCCATGACATAGCAAAGGACAAGACCAATCCCAGCAGGCTGCTCCAGCAGGGTTGCTGGGATGGCACTGCCTACGTGGTATGACCCCGTGCAGAATCCACGTGTGGAAATGTGATAAGGTCATGGGACCACACTCACCAGGATGGGACTTCTACAGGAGACTGTGAGATTACTGATTGACTCTGAGCTGATAGGGGAGTGGGGTGAATGAGAGAAAGCAGAGAAGATAACCTGGGGGTAGACAGACAGCGTCACCCCAAGAAGCTGTCAAAGAGGCAGGAATGCAGGCAGGTTGGGACATAGATGCCATACGCTCATGCTAAATCAGCTTTATGCATTTTGGCCTAGCACATCACACGAGAGAAGCAACACCAGCACAGTGCTTCCAGGAGTCACCTCTCTACCTTCATCACTGTTCTTTTCCTTTATTTAAAACAATAGGGGAAGCCAGGACGGCTCAGTGGGTTCAGCGCTCACTTTGCAGCCCCAGCGACCACGGATAGAATCCCGGCCCCAGCCCGTGCAGACCCATGTGCTGAACTGGGGAGTTCCCGCAGTTCAGTTCTCTCTCTGTCTCTGTATCTCTCTCTCTCTCTCTCTCTCTCTCTCTCTCTCTCTCTCTTTCTCTCTGTCAAAAACAAAAAACAATAAGGGTGTCTCAGTTCTCCTACCTCAGAGGAGTCTGGAAATTAGGGTAGTGGGAGGCAGTAAATGTTCCCAAGGGTGAAGTTAATGACCCAGAGGGTTTGTTACTTCCAGTGATCACTTTCTAAATATGTTCTCTATGCACTTAATCCTTGCATCAGGCTCTGCTTTACAGGGAAACCAAATGTAGAGAGAAGTGAAAGCAGGAGAAATTGCCAAATCATCCAAAAGGGATAAAAGAGAGGTTTGTGTGACTAACTCATACATTAACCAGGATTCTCTTTCAGGCCCTAAGTATCAATTTTTCAGAAACTTTTTGCTGGCTATGAACAGAGTTACTTAATTTCTAGCAACAATTGATTCAATTGAGGAAATTAATAAAACTATCTGTTTAGTCAAATAGAAAAGGCTACAAAAAGAATTCAGTGCTGATACTATCACAGCTGGAGGTGCTGAAGCAATTGAGATCGTGGCATGGGTTGTAAAAGCAGCTTTAATCTGTACAGTTGTGCATAATTGCCAAGAAAAGTATTGCTATTATATGTCATCTTTTAAAGGTTTATTTTCTTTTTTTAGAGTCATTTTAGGTCAATAGCAAAACTGAGCAGAAACCACAGGGTTTCCATGTCCCCTCTTCCCCCAAACACACACAGGCTTCCCCACCAGCATCTTCAACCAGGTGTCACATTTATTACAATCAACGAACCAACATCTCAAAGTGTCAGACATCTCAAAGTTCATATCTAGATTAAGGTTCACTTTCACTCTGGTACATTCCATGGGTTTTATACTTTATTTCAAATTGCAAAGTACTATACAACAATGAGATCTCCCCTCCAACGGGTTATAATACACACTCAAACACCAGAGGGATCACCATCGAGCTAGCCCAAACTCTTCAGGATAGATACCCAAGAACATGACATAACCCACCAATCAGGTTAGTTCTTGATACATTGTAGGAATATGTATCAAGAGGGGTACAGAATTGGCTCCCTGAGAAATGCAAAACCTTACAGTCATTTCTGGTGGCAGATAGAACCTCTGCAAACTCTCACACCTTAAATCCACTAACCATTTAAGGACTCTCTGAGGATAGACTATGAGTTGACATAAAATCGAGCCACACTGGCAGAACAGCTGTGAGCAGCTTGGAAGAAAAGACAGGATGTAATGATGGAGCACTCTTTTAAGAAATGAGCCAACACGGATGTTCCCGATGCCTCCTGGTGAGTGGAAAAACACACACACTGAGCTCTCAGGGGAAGAACGACTCACAAGAGAAAAACTCTGAATGTGAAGTTATTCCCGGCATAGCAGCAAATTCTTTGTGCCATATTTGCATTTTTATGCATGTATGATTGTGATCTATGTTTTCTTAAACTTCTCCAAATAAGTCTCAAAGTGCCTTTTTCCAAAGGCACTTAGGGACAAAAAAATCTAATCTCATTAGTTGCACTTTTTTTCTTTTTCTTAGTGACACAAATTATGGCATCTAAAATTGCATAAAATTTGACAAATGTTTACAAAATCTGAAGAAGGTCTAGGGCAGGGATGTCAAACTCAATTAAAACACGGGCCATTTGGTGCAACAGGCAAGAGTCACACGGGCCACATCACATGTACAAACATCACCAGAACTGAGTCAGGGCGTTGATACATGCCCACAGGCCCCCAGGAAAGGCACTGGGTCACGTGTAGACTCGACTTCAGTAGTTAAAGGGTTCACGAGGGAATTGTGTGGATGGTATTGCCTCGATCTCCCCTAAGCGCTATTTTCTTCATCACAGTTTTTTCTATTTTCATTTTATTTCAGAGCATTGTGGGCCACAAAAAATTACCTCATGGCCCGTGGGCCGCCAGTTTGACACCCCTGGTTTAGGGCAACAAGGTCAGGGACACCTACTATTGGCTTTCAGAGGTCAGAAGGTTTAAGGAACCTAAGAAAACTGATGTTGACCCTCCAGCTGCTGGCAATGCCAAAGCAAATAATTTGCAAAAAAAATGCCCAGAACTCAAAGCAAACCTCAGGACTGCTATTTGCCCTTCACCTGCCCACCTGCTGGCCCAGAATCACGCCTTCTCCTAATTGTCCACATGTGTCATCTCAAGTAAGGTTTCTTGATAACTGAATCTGACCCAGAATTACCTTAGCTAGGGATTCTGGGAAATGTACCTAGGAACCATGGACAGAATTGTGTCCCCCTCTAAAATTCATCTTTTGAAGCCTTAACACCCAAAGTGATGGCATGTGGAGGCCATTGGGAGATTATTAGGTTCCAATGAGATTATGAAGGTCAGCCCCCCCAATGAGATTAGTGCTTTTATATGAAGACCCCACAGAGCTGGTCTCTGTCTGCCAGGTGAGGGTTCAGAGAAAAGGCCACAAAGCAGGAAGTTTCCCCCAAAACCAGGCTAGTGCCCTAATAGGACTCGCAGCCCCCAGAATGGTGAAAAGTGAATGTGTTGCTTAAGCCACTCAGTCTGTGGCGTTTTGTTATGCAGCGCAAGCTGACTAGTACACTGGGCTTTGCCGCCAACATGCAGTGCAACCAGCACCTTGAATACAACAGAGGAAGTGGGGACAATGGCGATTTCACCTTAGACAGTCTGCACAATTGCTTTGAGGATTATGATACATAGCATAATTGTTCTCTATTCCCCACTCACTCCTCCAAACACTTACATGCCCACACACACCCATGCTTTCTTCCTTGTGCCATCACAGTGCCTTCCACTGTCAGCAAAGTATACAAGGGCTGTCCAGAAAAAAATCCAGCCATGGACAACATAATGAGACTGGTGACATGGCTGGATACTTCCCTGACAGCCCTCTATCCCAGCCCACCGCAGCTGGGCTTAGCTGTGAGAGGCTGTGAGGGCTGATGAAAATTTAGCAGATGTGATACAAACAGAAGTTTTACATATGTTTGTGTGGCTTGGCCTTCCCACTTATATTTCTGTGATCTGCAATAGGAGCACGTGCCCCGGGTTACTGTTGGCACCGGTGAAGCAGATGGGAACCCAATCTATGTCCTAGAGCCAAGTCCAACCTCCTGGAGCCCAGTCGAGCCACAGATCTGTGAGGGAGAACATGAACATTTATGACTGTGAATCCCCAAGATCTTATCACTGTTAGCTATGCAGCAAAAATTAATGCAAGCATTAAACATATAGTGCGTAGCACATAGTATCCATAATTGCATCAGGAATCTTGTAAATTATAGTGCACAGTAAAAAATGTAAGTAATATATTGAGAGTCTTTGCTTAGTTAATAGCAGGTCAGCAACAAACAGCAGAACTTCAATACTGTATGTAAAAAATAAAATGGTACAGTTTTGAATTTTTCTATATCACGTTAAGCTTAATTGAGCGCCAGGCATCAGGGTTGGCAAGAAGTCTCATATCTTGCTTTTTCTGTCTCCTTTCTTACATAATAGAAAACTTGAGGAACTACATAGCTCCAAACACAGGGGAGGGTCAGACTTCCACACAATTAATGGAAGTAACACTGATTCCCAGAAGTATTTTGTAAATTTCTGGGACACCTAAGATCTCAAACTACATAAGTAATACATGTTCTCTACATTGCTGTACTGCTAAAATCTGAAGAAGCATATGTCACCCGTTTGTCTTAATTTATATGTATATTCTTAATTACTTAAATTAGAATTAAGAGAAATTTACAGGGCTATTTGGAAGTAATACCGATTTTTTAAAAAGTAGATGGTGTATCAGCATTTGAATTTAATGTATTCTTAAAATGTAATCAGAGTAGTAGTGTAAAAAGACAGATGAGGATTTAAGTGATGTACAAGTCTGTGCATATGCAATCAAGTATTCATCGGAAGAAGTATATAGGAAACCATTCAAACACTAGCATCATTCTTTGAAGAGCAAGTTGGCAATACTTATCAAGAGCCGTATTTTTTTATATCCAGGGCCTTTGTAATCTTATTCTTAAAATAAATGTACATCAATATATCATTATTGGTTTGCATTAAACCCATATTCATGTATAATTATTTATTGGTTCACATTTGTTTTAAGAATAAATAAAGGATAGCTCTAGAGCTAGAGATATATATGTTATACTCATCTCTAGTAGTAAAAAATAAAAATGATCTAATCTAAGACAGATTTGGTAACTTTGGATAAATAACTTTTCAGAGTATTATGCAAAATATTAAAAATAAAAACTTAAAATCATAAAAATGAACAAGAACAAACCAAAAGAAATATACTCAAAATAATGTGAAGTGAAAAATAAATAAATAAATTTTTAAAAACCTGCAGCAGAAAAAGCATAGTAAGATTGTATGTGGCAAAGGATTGGAAATGGGACATAGACAAAGAGTTTGGGTATGGTGCTTTGTATTCCACATTTTATTTCTCTGTATACCTTTTGTAAAAATAAAAACATGAGACAATACTGTATGTTACTTCGTGCGAAAAAAACATTCTTTCATCCAGAAAACAGAAGGAAAGTGTGGGTGGATCCATTTTTCTAGATCCTACAAGACAAGTGTGCAGGCATTGTTCTTGGTTCTCACCCCAAAGATCAACCAAAGACACCAAGAAAGGTCTGCGATGTCCCTGAGATGACATGAGAGAGTGGTTCTGAATTGAGGTAAGCTGTTCTTTCCTGAGGGGCAAACAGCAAAGCCCGGCCTTGAGTTCTTTGGGTTTTGTTTGTTTATGTGTTTGTTTGTTTTTTAGGGTGAGAAGTGATTAACTCATTGCATGGGCCTCTCCACACTAAGGCTCGTGAATATGAGGGGGAACCAAAGAAAACAAAATTATTATAACTGGGGGAGCCGGGATGGCTCAGTGGGTTAAGCGCTCACTTTGCAGCGCGCCAGGGACCAAGGATCGAATCCCGGCCTCGGCCCGTGTGGACCCATATGCTGAACTGGGAGCTCCCCCAGTTCAGTTCTTTCTCTGTATCTCTCTCTCTCTCTCTCTGTCTCTCTCTCTCTCTCTGTCTCTCTCTCTCTCTCTCTCTCTCTCTCTCTCTCTCTCTGTCAAAAATAAATAAATAAATAAATAAATAAAAATAAAAATTATTATAACTTCTGGAGGGCGGGCCCCTTGTGGCACAGGCTTCCCCTATTAGGGGAGTGGTCTAGGAACCCATCTGCATCCGTGTATTAGCTGTTGTTACTGTGAGAGGCTGTGAGAGGCTTCCATGAATTTTTTTTTTTTTTAGTCATTTTTCATGATGGATGATCTACACAAACAACGTGCGGCATGACAACGCACCTGCCCACACCGCACTGACTGTTCAGCAGTTTTGGATCAAAAATTTCATGACCCCCGTGCCCCACCCTCCCTATTCACCCAATCTCACCCCAAGGGACTTTTTGTTTCCCCAGATAAAAAAGAAAAAGTCATCAAAGGGAAACCTTTTACAGATGTGGAAGAGGTGAAACAAACAAACAGCAACAAAAATAAAAAGGCAGAAGCACTAAAAGGCATCAAAATTGACTACTTCAAAAACTGTTTTAAGCAGTAGAAAAAGTGTTTTGATAGGTATATTGCATCCAATGGAGAATACCTTGAAGGTGAGTGAAGTTTAAACATTTATGAATAAATACACAATTTTTTATGAATAAATTCTGGGTTTTCGGTAGGGGTGTGTAAGGGGGGACCCAAAAACCCAGAATTTATTTATAAAAAATTGTGCATTTATTCCTAAATGTTTAAACTTCACTCACCTTCAAGGTATTCTCCATTGGATGCAATATACCTATCAAAACACTTTTTCTACTGCTCAAAACAGTTTTTTGGTTTTTTTTCAAAACAGTTTTTGAACTAGTTAATTTTGATGCCCAAAAACCCAGAATTTATTTATAAAAAAATGTGTATTTATTTCTAAACCAATCATTTAAATCAGCTTAATGAAGTATTTTAATAGAAGAATGTATCAATATAATAAAAGAAAAATACATTAAGAAGAGTCAAGCAGATATTTTAAAGAGAAGATGGCAATGGATGAAATAACGAACACAAGATAAGATACATTTTTAAAAAGACATTGCAGAGAAAAGAAGGAAAGTTTGAAAAGAAATTTGAAATATAAAAGTCAATAGGAATAAGGAATAGAAACAAAAGTGCTAAAGTCAATTATAGAAAGAGAATAAATTTTAAAAAGAGGAGTAATTATTTGAAGACTAGTGTAGATAAATGTTTCAGATTTTTAAAAAGATAATAAACCTAAGACTGAAAGATTCTATAGAGTGCCAAAAAGGAGAAACAAACAAACAAAAATCTACACCACATTATACTAGAATTTAAGAACAAGAAGATAATAAAAAAATTCTAAAAGCTAACAAAAAGAAGCATACCACTTTGAAGGAATAAAATCCTATTGTTCAAAATCAACATTGACTGCAATAGAACTATTGGAAGTAGAATTTCCAAAGTATTGAATAAAAAGAACTTCAATTTAATATTTTTATATCCACCTGAAATATTAGTCAAATCTGAAGTCTTGAAAAATATATTCCCAGGTATACAAGGTCTCATAAGTTATGCCCTGCATGGATCCAGGTTGAAAACAAGACGTACATGAATAAAAGAGACCAAATACCTCGTTTGCTATCGTAGAGTTGGTTGTTATCTTAAAGAGAGGGTAATAAATCTATTAATGAAGTAAAAGAGGAAGCATATTTATAATAACCCCTACTTAAAAGCTTAATTACTGTCTGTCGAAAGTCAAGTTCTCAAAAGGGATGTGAGCACACGCTACAATAGTATTTCTCAAAGTGGGGTCTACCAAGCTCAGCTGTGAACTGTTTAGCAGTTCTTGGCAAGAGAAGGATTTTGCACCAGATTGTATAGCAACCAGGTCACTAACCACACCGCTTCGCTCAGCTGACATGATTTTTACATAACAACTTTCTGAATGAAGGGAGTAGTGCTTTGATTTGTATTCTGGCAGGTCCTTTATCTCACTGTGGATGAGTAACAAATAATTCCCAGATCAGCATTTTGAGTCGATACAACTAACCATTTAAAGGAGGGAGGTGTCATTGGAGACCAGGTATAGAGCAGTACTGAGGTCCTCGTGGCCCTGTCTACCAGGGAAGTCTTGGTGGAGGACTAGTGAGAAACCAAAACTCCCAACCCTGCCTAGGTATCAACAAAAGCAAATTAGGGAACCTGGCCTTCTAATACACCCATCTGACAATAATGCGAAAGTACTGCCCCTTTACCCTCCCAGAGAGGTGTAAAAAGGGCCAAATAAAACAGAAGGCTTAAAGGAAATCTAGAATCCCATAGCATAATACCCAACATGTCAAGGTTTCATATGAAAATTATTCGTCGTACCAAAAGCCAAGAAGATCTAAAACTGAATGAAAAAGATAGTAGTTGCAAAGAAAAGATGAAATTATTTGTGTTATCTGATAAAGATTGCAAAGCAGCCATGAAAAAAATGTTACCATGAACAATTATGAATACACTTGAAACAAATGGAAACTGATAAAATCTCAGCAAAAACAAAATGTGTGCGTGTGTGTGTGTGTGTGTGTGTGT